>JANAVB010038617.1:8032042-8221029 GCA_029216955.1 Iris pallida
CTAATCTAGAGCTTGCCCTAAAGAAGGTGGAGGACAACTGGCAGCTTATACACATTTGAATGACGCAGAGCAGCTATCCCAAGAGGCCGAGCGTCGAGCTAAGCAAAGGCTTGATCGGGGGACTGCTTGGTAAAGGACCGTCTTTTGGAGTTGTGCAATGCCGAGCTATATCGCCTCTTTTTTGTCCCCGTTTTCCCCTTCTTCTCTATTTTTTTTTTGAAAGGGACGTGGTCCCAAAATAGTAGTACTTCTTTTCTTCCTTCAATAAAGAGTATTTTCCATTCTACCCTTCATTGTATTGCCTGTTTGTGCCTGTGATATGTGGTGAGTTCTTCTCCGCATAGGGATATATTGTGGACCTGTTACCTA
Organism: Iris pallida; assembly: GCA_029216955.1. NCBI lineage: Eukaryota > Viridiplantae > Streptophyta > Magnoliopsida > Asparagales > Iridaceae > Iris > Iris pallida. The sequence goes on from JANAVB010038617.1 coordinate 8,032,412, forward strand.
TGGCGTACCTTGGTTTTAGGTAAGATAACAAGTTTCGGTCAGATACCTGAAGCAGCCATAGCAAGTGGTCATGGGTGCTCTTGGTATTAAAAAAAGAATTGCCGTAGAGCACTGGGCTCCTGGGCATGATGAGTGATGTTTGTGTTAAGAAATTTAGCTGAGGATATTGTGGGCCTATTACCCTTGGCATACCCTGGTTTAGGATACGGTAATAGGATGAAAGAGAACTGACATACTTGCTCAGAGGTAACGAGGACATGGTAAGTTGGAAAGTTTTTTTGAACGTGAGTCTTCCTACTCAGAGGTAATGATACATGTGCAGGAGCGAACTCGACTAGGGTATTGGGTTGTCAACAGAGGACATTTGTGGTCACAGAGGACATTTGTGGTCAACAGAGGACATTTGTGGTCAAGAGGACATTTATGGACCCATTACCCTTGGCGTACTCCGGTTGTGGGTACAGGTAGAAGGGATCATCATACTTACTCAGAGGTAATGAGGACATGGCAAGTATGAAGGTTTCTTCGACGGAGCCTTCCCATTCAGAGTAATAGGACATGACAGGAGTGGGCTCAATGAAGGGGGGTACGTAGATACTCAGAGTAATGAGGACATGGAAATTCTATGTAGGGTGATTTGTTTTTGGCGGAAATGGGACGACTCAGAGGTGATGAGGACATGGTCGTCTTGGAAATTTGTGGATCCGTTACCTTTGTTGTGCACTAGGAGTGCAGGTATTAGATCATGAGGGAGGATCTCCTTCGGGAAGGAAGTTCAGAGGTATGATCATACATAACTTTCTACCTGAAAGAGTGACCAGGATGTGAGTTCAGAGGCACCATCGGGTACATGACTCGAGAATCTGGAGAATGGTGAGTGTGAGTTCAGCGGTACCAGCGGGTACATGACTCAAAAATCTGACAAACTATGAGGGTGAGTTCAGTGGTATCAGCGAATACATGACTCGACAATCCATGAATGTTGGAATCAAAGTGTAAGTTCAGAGGTACCAGCGGGTACATGACTTGGTAATTTGGGATATGAGTTCAGCGGTACAAGAGGGTACGTGACTCGATAAGTTGGAAAATTAGGAGGTTGAGTTCAGTGGTACCAGCGGGCACATGACTCGACAATCCATGAATGTTGGAATCAAAGTGTAAGTTCAGAGGTACCAGCAGGTACATGACTTGGGAATTTGGGATATGAGTTCAGCGGTACAAGAGGGTACGTGACTCGATAAGTTGGAAAATTAGGGGGTTGAGTTCAGTGGTACCAGCGGGCACATGACTCAAACTCTGGAAAATGTTGTTTAAACATAGTATTTCTTCAGGAACTTGCCGTTGACGGGCAACATGAGCAAGTCTCCGTTCTGCTTGGCGAGGCGGTAAGCACCATTGGAGAATACGGCCTCGATGATAAATGGGCCTTCCCATTTTGGCTGGAACTTGCCGGTGGTCTTGTGAGTCATGACCATTGGCCTCCTGACTGCCAAAACAAGATCGCCCACTTGGAATGTTCTGACTTTGACCTTTTTGTTGAAGGCTCCTGAGATGTGTGCTTGGTATAATTCGATCCTTTGCTGAGCTAGGCAGCGTTTTTCATCTAAGGCCTCTAACTCTTGTAGTCGACGTCGGTAGTTATCATCCGTTGTCAATTGATAAGTGAGGGCGACTCGGAGTGAGGGAATCTGAGTCTCTAATGGGAGAACTGCCTCACTCTCGTACACCAGAGAGAATGGTGTATTCCCGGTGGCTGTTCGAACCGTGGTGCGATAAGCCCATAAGCACTCGCCGAGCTTCTCGTTCCAGTCGCGTTTGTTGGAGGAGACAAATTTCTTGAGGAGTTTAATGATTGTTTTGTTGAATGCCTCTGCTAACCCATTTGCTGTCGGGTTGTATGGTGTCGAAGCGACATTCTGAATGTGGTGATTGTCGCAGAATCGGTAGAATGCGTGGCTTATAAACTGCGGACCATTATCATGGATGATCCTTCGGGGCAGTCCAAAGCGGTAGATGACGTGCTGCTTCAGGAAGCTGATTACGTTCGAAGTCTTGACTTCGGCGAGTGGGACAGCTTCTGCCCACTTTGAGAAGTAATCAGTGATCGCAAGTATGAAGCGATGTCCTCGGGAGGAAGGTGGGGTGATTGGACCAATGATATCCATTCCCCATGCTTCGAATGGCCAGGATGCTACTGTCGGATGTAGAAATTCGGATGGTTGGTGAATGAAGTCTGCGTGGACTTGGCAGGCCTTACATTTTTGGACATAATCTATTGCATCAGCCACCATCGTGGGCCAGTAGTAGCCCATCCGGTGAAGGCGATCTTGTAGTTTTGGGCCGGGCTGATGGGCCCCGCAGACACCGTCATGAGCCTCTCGTACGGCTTCTTTGGCTTCTGCGTTTGACAAGCACTGAAGTAGTAATCCGTCGTAGGAGCGGCGATACAGCATTTTCGTCTCTGTATCGTAGAAGAATCTGAGAGAACGCCGTCTGATAGAAGTAGCCTCCTTCGGGTTCTCGGGCAGGATGTCGTAGACCACGAAGTCTATGAATGGTTATCTCCAGTCTGGCACTTCATCGATCATCTGAGCAGAATAACTCGCCATGGCTTGAACGTTGTTCTTGGGGCAGACCAGCTCGTGGCCGATTACATCGACCGAATGATGAGAGTGGTTTGGCACTGCTAGGGAAGCAGCCAGGCCTGCTAGGGCATCAGCTTCGATATTTGGAGTCTGGGGACGTGTTCGATGAAGAATCCCTCGAATGATGAGATAATATTGATCGCTATTTGGTGGTAGGGGATCATGTCTTCATGGCGGACTTCGTACGTCCTCCGAATCTGGTTGACGATTAATTGCGAATCGCCGTATGCTTCAAGGTATTCTACCCCCAGTTCTCTTGCGAGTTGGAGGCCAATGACCAAAGCGTTGTACTCGGCCACATTGTTAGAGCAGGGTTCCGTGAGAGAGTAGGCACGATTGATCACTAGCCCGGTAGGAGAGACCAATACTACTCCGACTCCGACGACGATGTTTTCCTTGGGTCCGGTTCTTGAAGCGCCATCGAAGAACATCCGCCATATGTTATCGTGGGTGGTTGTATTGAATCGACGACCTCATCTAGGATTTCTTCGTATATTCTGGATGATTTCGATCCTGGATGGGCCGCCAAAAAGTCTGCCAGGGCTTGACCTTTGACAGCCTTCTACGGGACGAAGATCATATGATAGGGGGACAACAATATCGCCCATGTAGCGAGGCGGGAGCTGAGTGCCCCTGGTTTGGTCAAGAAGACCCTGAGAGGGTTGATTCGTGAGATCATATGTATGGTTTGCCCCGTGACATAGTGCCGTATCTTTTGAATGGAAAATACCAAGGCGAGGCATTCTTTCTCCATAGCGGTGTATCGGTGTTCGGGCCCGACCATCATTCGGCTGAGATAGTAAATGGCCTGCTCGTGGCCTGCGTCGTTGTTTTGTGCCAGCAGGGCACCGAGGGAGTGTTCCATTGCTCGTACATAGAGCAGGAATGGTTTTTCAGGGACCGGGGCCACCAGGACTGGAGGATTTGATAAATATTCTTTGATGTCATCGAAAGCGCGCTGGCTTTCCTCGTCCCATACGAATGAGACTCCCTTCTTCATGAGGTGGGTGAACGGTCGGCATCGCCCGGAGAGGTTGGAAATGAACCTCCTGATATAAGCTAGCCTCCCTTGGAGGCCTCTAAGTTCACGGAGATTTCTCGGGGGACCCATCTCCATGATTGCCCTCGTTTTCTCGGGGTCTACATGGATACCCCGTGCAGTGACGATGAAGCCCAAAAACTTCCCGCTGGATACGCCCAAGAATGAGTTTGTAGGGTTCATCTTCAGATTGTGGGCTCGCATTAAGTTGAATACCGTTCTCAGGTCTTACAGATGATCTTCCTTACGGTGACTCTTGACGGCGATGTCGTCGACATAGCATTCCACTATTTTACGCAAATATTCTCTGAAAATGATACTCATGGCTCGCTGATATGTAGCGCCAGCATTCTTTAGACCGAATGGCATGACTGTGTAGCAGTATGTGCCAATCGGGGTTCGGAATGAGGTGTGCTTTTCGTCGTCGGGAGACATCTTGATTTGATTGTACCCCGAGAATCCATCCATGAATGACATACGTTCAAAGCTGCATGTATTGTCGATCATGATGTCTGTGATAGGAAGGGGAAATTCATCTTTGGGGCATGCCTCATTCAGGTTACGGAAGTCGATGCAGATTCGAATCTTCCCATTCTTCTTGAGGACGGGTACTATATTGGTGACCCAATCAGGATGTTGCTCTTCACGAATGAAGCCGTTGGCTATTAGCTTGTTGACTTCGGCTTCGATCGCGTCCATGACGCCTGGGCGGAAGCATCGTTGTTGCTGCTTGACTGGCTTTGCATCTGGCCGTATATTGAGTTTGTGGAGAGCGATGTCAGGATTTAACCCCGGCATGTCTTTATAGCTCCAGGCGAACACATCAATGTATTCTCTGACAAGTTCTAACAGCGACTCTCGTTCTTCGTCAGTTAGGCTTTTACTGATAAAGATCGGTTTTGGAGAAGATTCGCTGCCGAGATCCACTTGTATGACCTCATCTTTAGTAGGAGGTTCTCTCAGTTCGAACCGCTTTTCCCATTGTGCGTCTAATTGCTGGGCCCATGGCTCTAGCTCAAGGATTTCGGGGATGTCTTCGTCTTCCTCGTAAGCATCGGTGAATGCCATGTTGACTGACATGACTTGTCTGAACACATCTCCGATGCTGGTATCTGAGTTGGAAGTCGGTGATCCGGTTGAATGTGGCTGCCAGTCGCATTCTTCATCTGAGCTTTCAGGGGTCGTAGTAGGCGTTACATACCCTAAACCGCATCGGGTTTTGTTATAGTAGTTCCGTGGTTTGCCCGCCGGGGCTGGCGTCTTCAAAGGTAATCGTCGTCCAGTGCCGTAATTCAGTCCTGGCGTTGTCTCTAGATCATACCCCTGTTTCTGCATGAGATATTTGGATTGAGGGCTATAGAGATACAGAGGCAGTCTTCCAGCATCTGACCCGAAGTCGACTTCTTCCATGGCGAGGGGATGCGGGTTGTTCGTCCGGCCGAAGATGATTGGGTGGTCCCCTCCCTCGATTATTCGGTAAGCGTCTTCTACTGGAGTAAGTTGGATAGCGGTGTACACATTTGTCACCTGTGTATGTAGGTGAGTGCCTATACCGTGTTCCATAGCATGTATTGTACATAGCTTATTGAGCTCGGTGTAGTTCAAAGATAACCCTTTATTGATGAAGTAAGGTATCTTTTCTAGAGAGATTACATCATCTGCGGAGGGAGCGTCAGTGTGGGCAGCCACATACTTGGCTAGCTCTGGTTCCTCTTCGGCTACCCCCTGTATGAATGAAGATTGAGAGGGCGTCCTAGTCAGCTTGATCTTCAGAGGTTCAACTGACGGAGCGGAGCGTGGGGTTGTCGGTAGACTAACAACCCCCAGTCTGGCACTTGATGTGGAACGAGGGGTGGCTGGTTCGCTTGAAGTGTCAAACCTCGCATCGGGGTGACGACCTTTCTTAGGCAGGCGTATCGTCAGAGGTCTATCGGAGGGATTGAGCTTCTCTGTTTGGGATTGACCGACTCTCGAAAATCTGATGGTAAGTGGCCCTGTCGTGGGTCTCGGTACCTGGCCGGACCTTGGCAGCCAGATTCTCAACTGCTCTTCCTGTGCCGAGAGGCTGATCGCGTCCTTACGCAGCGTGGCCGTAAGGGGTACGGAATTGCCTGGTTTGCGAGCCTGGAGGTGGATTGTCAGAGGTTCTTCTGATCCCGTGGTTGCTTCAACATCAGTTTGTTTATTTCCTCCTTCAAGGTGCCTCTTCGACTTTTTGTATAGGCAGGAGTCCGAGTAATAAGATTCGACCCCTTTGAAGGGATCGATGTCAGCAAATTCTGTCCTCACGAAGCCGTGCTTGTCGACATATTTGAAGCATTGGTGTAGCGTGAAAGGCACGATCATGTAATCGTGTATCCAAGGGTGCCCCAAAAGGATGTTGTATGAAGTGTCGGCATCTATGACGTAGCAAGTGACTTCTGATTGGAGATTGCCAATCTGATATTTCAGACGGATCTTCCCGATTGGGTAGCTCCTGCCCGAATTAAACCCGCTGATGGCAGTGTTTGTAGGGGTCAAGCGATGCATCGGGATGCAAAGATGATGCAGTAGTCCTTTTGGAATGATGCTTATGGAAGACCCAGGGTCAATGTGCATCCGGTCCACCTTTATGTCGCCGATGTAGCCTGTGTAGTATAATGGGTGATCGTGTAGATTAGTCTTGATGAGCATGTCTTGTGGAGTGAAGACGATGTTGGGCATTGCTCCCGTACAGGCACTGTCTTGGAGGTCTGCGGGCTGATTTTCTCCCGTGAGGTTGACCTGAGCCAGGTACGCGTCGGCATTTTGAAGTGCATCGCTCAAAGCTGTGCGGACATCCTTCGAGAGCCTCAGGAGTTCATATAAGGACAATTTGGCCGGTGTATTGGCCAATTGCGCTAAGATGTCGAAGTTGTAGGGCCTCTCCAGCCCCTGAGATGTTTCTTTTCAGAGGGATTTGTCGAAGCGAGTCTCCTTCGGCCTAGGCTTGTCGGTCGTCGAAGGCTGAGCCGATCCCGGAGCATCCGTGGTAGTGGGCGAATGATCATCAGTCGAGTTTTCAGCCACAGGTTGAGATTGTGCTCCGGATCGAGTAACAACGGTCGTGACTTCCTCTTCAACTGCTGAGGTGGTACGGCAGGATCTGACTTTTCCACTTTTCTTTTTAGAAGATGGAGTGGACTGAGTTACCTCGTGGACTAGGTCCGGATGGACCCACATGATTTCCCCTCGTGATGTGGTGAGGGGTACTAGACCAGCAGCTTGAGCAGGCGGGAGATTAGCAATCTCTATCGTTGCCAGAGGGATGGGTATAACCCCGTCCTGGGTCTCTGTTGGAGGGAAGCTGCCGAATTGTACGGACACCATGTTGGCTGCCACGGTTACCTCCTCGAAATCGATGGCCAGAGCGTTCGAATCGATGAGGTTTTGGATATATCGTTTCAGTTGGTAGCAGTCGTGCGTAGCATGGTGGACGTAGCGGTGGTAATGGCAGAACTTTGGGTTCTCCAGATCAGCCGGCCGAGGCTCCCGTCTTGGTGGAGGAAGCTGAATCCTATCTCCTTGTATGAGCATGTCCAAGATAGGCTTGACGTGACCGTCTTCAAAAGAGTAAGTGATTTGAGGCCATTATTTGTCCGCAGGTTGCGACTCAGGCTTCTGGGCTGTATCGGCCACCATAGCCTGCTTGCCTCTGTTGTCCCGGCTGTTGGAGGGGCTACCCCCATTGTCGTTGGTGGTGCTGGGACGTTTGCCCTTGTTCTCTCCCTCTGAGATATGTAATCCCAGTTGGCGAGCCTTCTTTAATCGTTTTTTCGGCACTTGTAGCACTAATGATAAAAGCCTTCCAGTTCTTGAATTGACTCTCGCCCATCCAGAGACTGATTGTTGGGAGTAGTCTCTTTTGGCAAATTTCGATCAAGGAAGAGTCCGGGTTGCCAGATGGTAACTTCATTGCGGTTTGACGAAACCGCTCAATATAATTCTTCGTCAGCTCTTTCTCTCCTTGAATGACGTCCATGAGGGTAGACATCGTGACGTCCTGCCCTACCTCATAGAACCTCTCCAAGAACAGGCGTTTGAAGCCAGCGAAGGAATGGATGCAATTGTCCGGCAGGTTGCGGTACCAATCGAAGGCGACTCCTTCCAATGCCCCAATGAATAACCACATGAGGATAGCGTCATCATGGGGCAGATGGTCGATAGTGACCTCAAAGTAAGTGATGTACCCACTTGTTGAAGTCTTGCCATCATATGGGTTGATATTGAACGGCTTATATCTTGGTGGAAAGGGAACATCCCTCCATTCAGCAGGATATGGTTGCCGTATCCTGAGGTCTTGAGAGTTTTCTCGGGCATGGAACATTGTTCGGAGCTCCTGAACCTCTCTTCTTACTTCTCGGGCCTCATCTGTCGCGGTAAGGGCCGTTATCTCGGGAGGATTGTTGCTCGGGTTCGGTACCGCTGAATTTGAATCTATGTTGATTGCGGGACCCGTGCTTGTCTGGCCAGGTGTCACCTCCTGCAGATTAGGAAGCGCCGCTTTGATCTCGTCTACAGACTTGACCAAGGCGTGCAATATGGCCTCCAAAGTGTCGATGCGCTGGCGATCACCGGAACTGCCTTGATTGCTGTCTGTCATGAACACCGTCTTCACATGAGGAGTGACGGAAGGAGTGGTGGAGGATGTACCCTCCGAGTCGTACCCGTGCATCGAGAAATCATCAGGATATGTGGGGATGTTCTCTTCAGGTTCGGACTCGGAAGGAACACTACCCCCAGCTTCGGAGCTTGCTTCGTCTAGGATGTCCTTGGGGACGTCGGCATCTGTTGTATCCGTCGGAGGATTTGCTTCCTCCAGTCCGTATTCCTGGAATGTCGGATTATCGCAGATGTTTGGAGGAGTGCTACCCCCAGTTCCGACGACCCCTAATGTTGCAGACGACGAACTTCCTACTGCAGCAGTTTTTGTCTTCGAACGGGTGTGTTGAAATACTCCAGTGGAGGATAACCCTTTAGACGACGGTTTCTTAGCTGCAGTAGTTGACATCTTTGGGCTGGAGATGCTCGTTTTCTTCCCTCTTCCCTTGGCGAAAACTTTCTGCGCGGACTTGCAGGAGACAACAGGAGGTACCTCGTCTTCTGAGCTCGGGTGATGTAGTCTTTGGAAGACGGATGGCCGATCTTCCGTCACCGCTGCGTTGCTGCAACAGCAGTTGACGATGATCTGGGTGCATTGATGTCCGTGTGAGGGCTCTTTACACCCCGAAGCTCCTTCTCTTTTCTTGCGTTTATGGAGGATAACCTCACGCAGGTCAGAGGAACCACTTTGTCTGTTTGCCGCCGGGGGCTGGACTTGAGTGGTTTTATACAACTTCCCATCAAAGGCCCGTGTGATAATCAGCGGGATGCCCTGATAGTCAGAGGTTGGGGCAGTCGTCTGGACTTGATGAGCCCGCGCTGCCCTAGACTTCTTCCTTTTAGCACTTGTGGGTGCGTAATAGGAGGAGTCTAAGTCGAATACCACAGAGTCTGGATTATCATCCAGAGAATGATCAGAGTCAGGACCGCATGAAAGCCGGTCGAAGACTGATCGAGAGAAGCGTGGGATGGACGCTATACGGCTAGCATTGGGTACCGTACAGGCTGTCTGCATGCGGCTGTCTTTTGTTATAGGATGAGTCTTTATGTGGCTAGGAGTCACGACCGTGCAGGCTGACCGTATGCGGTTGGCATCTGTGGCCGCATGGGTTTTCTGCAAGCGATTGACTTTAATAGCCGCATGAGTCTCATCCGTGCGGTTGGCAACTGTAGCCGCATAAGTTTTGCGGCTGACAGATGTGGCCGCATGAGTTTTCTTTATGCGGTCGGCGGTTGTAGCCGCATGGGCTTTCTCCCTGCGACTAATACTTTTCTGCGGCTCGGATCACGTAGAGTTCCTCTTTGCCCCTGCAAGTCCAGCATCATAGTATTTTCTTCTGCCGGACTTGGGGACAGCAGAGTTGTCTACGGTCTGAAGTGGGGCCGCAGGGGAGTCTTTCTCGCCATCTTGAGCAATAGAGAGCACCCCATCAAGGGCTTGCGGAGGAGCAAATGATTTGGCCTCCACTCTTTGCGAGCCTTTATGGTGCGGGTATGCTTCTGGACCGGGCCAGTGCTACCTTCAGAGAGCATCTCTTCGAACGCCTGTTGGTCGAAGCGTACGACCATATTCTGTTGTATAGAGCCAATTTTGGCTACGTCCGATTGCGTCACCAACTCCTCAGCCGTGGAGAAGTTAGTCCCCAGCAGAGTCGCCATCGTGTTTGCTATTGATTGTAAAAGTACAGAACAATTATCGGAGGACTGAACTTAGACTCACAATACAAACGCGCTCGTACAAAGAAAGCCTAGGGACGAAAACCTAGGTACAACAGTCTAAGTACGATTGTTTATTTTAGATTCTTGGGGGTGACGATAGAGGCTCGGAAAAGCAACGGCCGCTCTGCCTTACTCCTTGGACGATCGGTACGCAACCTTGACTCGGGGAAGATCTGCTTGGTCGTTGACGAAGAAATGCCTTCTTGCTCTCTCTCTGATTGCTCTCCTGGCTTCTCTCTCTGTGTGTATATTCTCTCTCTGACTATGGGGGAAGTCTCTCTGTGTATACGTGTTCTTCTCTGGTTTTCTTTTTTTTTTGTATATCTCTCTATATATTACAAGGGAATGGCACCTTGCTATTTATAATAGTGGGATGTGATCACTAGGGTTGCCAATGATTAGCTCTTGGAGATGGCGGCGGCCTGGGGATTGATCAATCCAGGCCGTTCGTTTCTGATTGTGACGAATCAGAACTATTAAGGGTAGATTACACCAAATCCCCATTAGCAATTAATGCTGATTTGCATAAATATTCCTTATAATGATTCTCTAATATCTGCGAATAAATCAAATTTATTCTCCTGCCATGTGCCCCAGATCATTAGGATTCGACCCGATCTTGGATTGCCATAAATCTGGGAGATTGATCGGCTGAGGACACATGTCCTGAGAGCCAATGGTGAGACTGGAACCGCATGCAGATTGGGCCGCATGAGATTTGGGCCGCATGAATTTTGGGCCGCATAAGACTTGGGACACGTGTCAGGGCTGTCTGGGCAGTGGCCCCCTCCTTCAGACTTCTGAACCATATGATGAGCCGCATGAACCGCATAATGGTGTGTCTGCTTGAGCCGCATGGGCATGATCTTCTTGAGCCGCATAGGGATGATTCCACTCGAGCCGCATGGGACAGCTTCACTCTGAACCGCATGGGAAGTCTTCACTTCGAGCCGCATAAGCACACCCACGTGGCATTTTGTTGCTCTCGGGGGATCGTGTCAGAGATTTCTTTCTCTTCTCTAGAGATTCATCATCATGACAGAGTCATAATTACCTGCTTTGGTGTCAGGTCTGTCAACTTTTCAGAGGGGTCAGCCGTCAAAGCAATTAATACAGCATGGATCGGAGTTATGCACTGTCACGCCATATGTCTTCTGAGCCGCATGGAATGCGTCCGGCCGCATAGCTCCTTATGCCGCATGACTCCCTGAGCCGCATGCGTTTTCTGAGCCGTATGGGTCTTTCTTGGCCGCATGAGTCAATTTCTTTAGTATTTTCCATGCTTCTACAGAACTGTATAAGACAGCTCCCATATGAGCCGCATGGGCTTCGTATCCGGAGCCGCATGGACCATTATTCTGATATTTTCCATGCTTCTACAATTATTCTGTTGGTCGTTAGTTTCGGATGAGCTACGATTGTCATGATACTCTGTCTATTAGCCCAAATGTTGAACATTGTCCTTGATGTCACGTTATCATGTATTTGTTTAGAAGTAGAGTGTCACATTTCTGTCATTCCCTTTATGCATATTATTTACTATCATAGTGGCATGTTTTATGTATCTTACTAGTCCTTTGAGGACCTGATGATCTCTTCAGGTTTAGTGATTGCATGGAGTTAGTTAGCAAAGCAGGATGGTAGAGGATTACGATGTTTGATACAGGTATTTGCTTGTGATATTTCTTTATTATCTTTTCGTGCTTTATATTCAGTACCATGATATACTCTGCTTATTTATAGACTCATATCATTCTTGGAGTCTAATCGAACAATATGCTAATGGGCTGCAGACCATGATCCATACTTGTTCATTCTTGTTTATATGATTCATGTGGATTGAGATACAGTTTAGATTAGACATGATACCCATGACCGTGACAGCTTATACATACTCGAGTCGGGCTGGAGTCCGCTCGATACGTAGCTGGCTTGCACACGAGCTCGCGTCCGAAAATCGGGTGCGGGTCGTGACAAGTTTTTGTGGTGGCCCATGCAGGTCAGAGCATATTGTACCGGTTACGTAACTGTACTGGTACTAGCTTGCGACCTTGACTAGACCTTAGAAATCTTAATCCACTTTGCCTTGAAAATTCTCCTAGAAATTCTCTACGTTCTTGAAAATTTCATATTTTGCTCTCGATTATACTTCCTTTTTTTTCGCTTCATTGATTCTCGTCGCTTCCTATTTCGAGGTGAAGAATGATCGTGCTGTTTAAAAATCGTTAGGAATTCTTAAATTATATTATAATATTGCATGATTATTGAGTTTTGATTGTTTATAGATATTAGAGAGTATAGATGCCACAAGCCCTAGATATCTATCGGTAGACTTGTTACCAACTAGTTAGAAGACTATAAGAATTTAGTGACCTGTGTTTCAAGGGAGTAGTGTGACCGAAGGTGGGTAGAAGTCCCCGAGATTTTGTAAATACCAAATGACTCGAGAAGGCCATAAAATATTTTTGGAGAAATTAAATTTGAGGATATTGAGATAATAGTAGACTTTGATATTTTTAGGAATAGTTATGAATTAGAATTTCAAGGACAAAATTATTTTAAGGTGGGTAAATTTGTAGCTCCCCTTCCCGAAAATATTTTTTTAATATTTATTTATACATTTATTTGATTTAATGATGATTATTTTCTTTTAAATTATTTTTATAAATATTTATTTAGTTAATTATTACGGTAGATGATTTTAGCCATGGTTGAGTTTTGAAGTACTAGACGACTAGGATTTGTGGCACGGGAGATGTAGCAGCGTGCATTGACTAGTGTATTAGCCATACCAAAGAAGGCCGAGCCATAGCGGTGTCCGAACTTGGAAAACCAGGCCAAGTTGTGACATGACCATTATGAATAATTTAATTATTCATTATTATTGTTATTTGACGTTTAGGAGACCCGGTTGTACCAAACCAGTCAAACTGAACCCAAACTGAGCCCAAGCCGTGTAGACATATAATGCGTCCAAGAACACCCATATAGTCATATTCTGGGTAGATGCAAGTAATTGGTATGTTATTTTGATATTGTCAAATATTTCTAAATATTTGTTTGCATAATAAAATGGCAATAATATGTTAGAATGTCATTTCTAAAATGCTAGCACCATTTTTCCTGTGGACCCAATTAGAGTAAGGGTATTATGGATCACCAATACTGCTCCTATTTAGTTGGTCTATTGCAATTTGTATTATTTGGTATTATTATTAGTAATATTGAAGGTTGTATTAAATAGGAATTATTTACTACCAATTGTTATATTATCTCATGGTCAAATACATGTTATATAAGTTCGTATTTATATAAACAGGACAAATACTATGAATAGATAGTGTCGGGATTTTATTTGGAATTTCGGAGATTTATATATACATATATGTATATATAATATATATATATTATATATATATATATATATATATATATATATATATATATATATATATATATATATATATATATATATATATATATATATATATAAATGTATACGTGTATACGTATATGTGATTATAAATGTATACGTGTATACGTATATGTGATTATAAATATTAATATATATTGGCGTATAGACGTATGAACATGTATTAATATACCCAAATATATATATATATAAATATGATTATAGATATATAAGTATTAGATGCTAATAGTAAAAAAAAAGAATTAGCAAAAGAAAAAGAGAAAGAAAGCAAGACTAATAAATCCCAGCCTGGCCCATAGGCCTGACCAAACCCCAGACCTACTAACCAGCCCACCCGCTCAGCAAATCCGCTCAGCAAATCCCAAACAGGGAATACGATCCCAGGCTTGATAGCCGATCGTATATAAACGATATCAAGAGAAAAAAGGAATAACACACGAGAAACCAAACCCTAACCCGATTCCTTCGCCACCACCCCTGTCCTGGGTGGCCCAACCGTCGACGGCGCCGCCGCGCGCGGCCACGGCCGCGCGGGTGCACGTTCGTGCGCACGAAACTGACACTCAGCGACAGCAAGTGTAGTCCGCCGAGGCAACTTCGTCGCGTGTTTTCTTTGCGCACGCTCGACTAATCATCGAGCCGTTTTCTTTGGTATGCATCTAACCTAACCATCTGTATTTCGATCATATTACTTCGATTTACGTTGCACGACACGCGTCACGAATCGAGCCCAAAGATTGACATAAAATCTGTTCCAAAACAGATTTTATAGCAGTCCAACCATCCGTGTTTGGAGATCGTTTCCGATCAATCTAACACCAGATTAGAAATTCCGCTTAAAGACAGCCCTAGACAACCTATAGGACTTCGAATCCCTTTTTACGGAATTTGATTCCATCGACTACGTGTCGAGAAATCAAATCCCAAAGTTTCCCAAAAACCTGTTTTAAAAACTAGAAAATTGCTCCACATGACGTGCGTCCCGCCATTCCGGGCGACGTGGTCGCGAACCGAAACCATCGAAAGCTGCGTAACGGCTTCGTGGTCGTGTGGGCTTTGGCGGAATCCAAATTGGTCGCGTGTGCGCGACGAATTTGATGCATATCCGTCAAAATTCACCGTATCATGCACTTTACAAATTCTCTAATTACTTTATGCACGCTCGTCAGATCGAGACAAAACTTACGCCATCAGGACCGTATCATTTTTCTGGTCCTGTATGCCAAGTTTGGTCCGATTCTGAGACAGTTGATAAAATTACCGTTTTGCGGGCCCTACGGTCCCATTCAACGGACGATTTTGTGCACGGTCCGCCGGAATCCAACTCAGGACATACGGTTAGGTTCGTATCAGAAAACTGGATCTGGAGACATGTAGTTTGACAACTTTAGAGACCGTTGACTCTAGCACGCTTTTCGGTGCAAAGCGGGTCCAACGATGGACATCGTTTTTGCCCGAAATTACCGTTTTGCCCCTATGTCCAGAGTTGGACTTAAGGACAGACAATTCTAGCTAATTTGACTATTTTGAGAATGTTGGTAACATTTATTTCAGCTTTCGGAGACACTTGTGATGACTTGGACTTTCTGACTTGTGATTGGCGATACATTGTTGGTTCTCCATGCAATCCCCAGGCAAGTATTCCTTGCCCACTATACATTATTTTATGCATTTTCTATATTGTTGTTTCTTTTTCTGTCATATTTGGTTCTTGCTTCTTTGTTCGTGCCATTACTATTTTTCTCACTTTATGTGCACATATGTTATTTATTTCCTTCTGTATATCACTCTAATTCATGTATAGGTCCTGATAGTGTTGCCTTATCGCGAGTCACATTCACTTGATATGTCTTGACCTGTTAGTTGTACTTGACTTCATTCGACTTGACTGGACACCTGTATAGTTCCTTGTGACATAGAAGACAGTTACTAGGCATGCGGGCTATATGATAGTTTCTGTTGGCCGATAGTTCATATGAGCTTCGGTTGTATTGATTATTCTGTTGGCCGTTAGTTTCGTGCTACGGTTGTGATATTCTGTTGGTCGTTATTCTCGGAGGAGATGCGATTGTGATTATTCTGTTGGTCGTTAGTTTCGGATGAGCTACGATTGTCATGGTACTCTGTCTATTAGCCCAAATATTGAACATTGTCCTTGATGTCGCGTTATCATGTATTTGTTTAGAAGTAGAGTGTCACATTTCTGTCATTCCCTTTATGCATATTATTTACTGTCATAGTGGCATGTTTTATGTATCTTGCTAGTCCTCTGAGGACCTGATGATCTCTTCAGGTTTAGCGACTGCATGGAGTTAGTTAGCAAAGCAGGATGGTAGAGGATTACGATGTTTGATACAAGTATTTGCTTGTGATATTTCTTTATTATCTTTTCGTGCTTTATATTCAGTACCATGATATACTCTGCTTATTTATAGACTCATATCATTCTTGGAGTCTAATCGAACAATATGCTAATGGGCTGCAGACCATGACCCATACTTGTTCATTCTTGTTTATATGATTCATGTGGATTGAGATACAGTTTAGATTAGACATGATATCCATGACCGTGACAGCTTATACGTACTCGAGTCGGGCTGGAGTCCGCTCGATACGTAGCTGGCTTGCTCACGAGCTCGCGTCCGAAAATTGGGTGCGGGTGGTGACAGTGCCGCCTACGACCCATGACTGGCTGCCAGCGGCTGCGAACTTCCTGACCTCCTGCGGGTTGTCACTGGAGGTCATCGCTCGACCTCTTCATCCGGCGCCCAACTTTGACCTGTTGTCGATCACTCCGGAGGAACGGGATTCTCTGGAGAAGAGGGAAGCATTTCGTCGCCTGTGCCATAGGGCGGGTGTGCGCACCCTGCAGGACTTTGCGGAGATCCTCCGTGAGGCCAGTGAGGGGTATACCTCTTATTTTTCTATTTTTTTTTCATTTTTTACAGTTTTTGTCCTCCTCTTGTATACTTCGCCGGAGAATGTTCCGGCGACGAAGCTGGGATTTAATGAAATATAATATTTTGTTATCTCAATTTAGTTTCAGCTACAATCAAATTTTTACAACCTTCTTACAACTTACACCCATTTGCCAACTATAGCATTGCTCTTTATATATTTTTCAATTAACAAATCTTGTTACGTCAAATCCATATATCAGCGACGATATCCCCATCAATGACTTGTTACGTCATAGAATTGATTATGCTGCCAGCGTCAATCTTGCCGTCAAATCCATCTTAAATATGATTATAAAGTAAAATAGAGGACAACTTTGAGTGTTTCAATTTTACTCTTTTCAAGTACATAGTCTTCTTATTTTCAAAAATTTAATCAAATATTCGAAAAATGGAAATATTGAGATTAAACTTCACATTCTTAAATATGTTGTCGAAATTTTTTAAATAAACATGTTTCCACCACGTTTTTTCTGCCAAATTTTTCAATAGTTTATACGGAACACGTGGATATATACTAGTAATAATAGTAATAAATTTAATTTTGGAAAGTAGTTTTTAAAATTAGGGTCTCAAAATCCCAAAGGTTTATGTAGTGATTTCACATGGATATATACTAGTAATAAATTTAATTTTGGAAAGTAGTTTTTTAAATTTAATAGTAATAAATTCGACCGTCTTATACTAGTAATAATAGTAATAAATTTAATTTAAGACTCAAAACTATTCTAATTTTTTCTACTTTCCAAGGTCATATAAGATGGTCGAATTTTTCCTCTTCTTCTCTCAAACCCTCTTTCTTCTCCCAAACCCTCTTCTAATCAAAATGCCGCCGAAGAAACAACGACCGTCTCCGAAGGGGAAGAATCCACAAAGGGATGCGATACAGGCCCGAAGGGCAGAACTTGCAAGGACGACGAAAACCAAGATTATGGTCGCTAGGACAGAGGCCGAAAGGGCAGCGGCGGAAGCAGCGGCGGCGGCAGCGACGATTAAAGCGGAGGCAGCAGCCAAGCCACGTGCAAAAAAGGCTAAAAAAACTTATTGCTCGACAAAGACCGAAAAATCTATCTTCGATACAGAGTCGTCGAAAGACTCAACTTATGAAGATCGAAGGCGTACTCAAGTGAAGGCTAAGGTGGCAACGGATACAGAGTCATCAGCGTACTCTGAAGATTTTGAATCCTCATCAGAAGAGGAAAATGAAGAGGAAGAGCAATCATCAAATAAGTCCCAGGCTGGAGATGAGGTAAAAAAAATTTAAAGACTCTAAATCTAAGAAGATTTACATTAAATATTTTAAGAAAAAGGCTGTTATGCCTGAAAGATCAATTAAGATGGATGATGTCCAAGACGAAGCTTTCCTGGATATATTAAAATTCTATCAATTGGAGAAAATAAACAAATCCTGTCTTGAGAAAATCTCCCAAACAATAGTAAGAGAATTTTACTCAAATCTTCCGACTGAAATTAAAGAAAAAGAAGAGGATCAACAACTGGTATTTCTGAGAGGGAAACTGTTTAGGTTAAATGCTGCTGTCATCAACAAATTTTATGGATTTGATCCAGTTCCTGAGTTTGATATGAAATATATTGATAATGTTTCCATTACGGATATAATTCATGAGATTACAGGTGTTTCAATGGGTGCTAAGACCCCTCAAAATGTATACAAAGATCAATTAAAAACTTTATATAAATTATTGCATGCCTACGTATCTCATACACTCAACCCTACTGGACATGAGTTTTCCATCCATTCCGAGAGAGTAAAATTTCCTTATTATATGGGGAAGAAAAAAAGGATGGATATAGGTTCCTACATGTTCAGTAGAATAATGCATCTCGTGGAAAAACCAACTGTAAGGACAGCTCTCCCTTTCGGAGGATTTGTATGCTCGATGGCTAATAAACATTCTGTCCCAAACTTAGCAGGGGATGTTTTTATTAAAAATAAATGCCCCATGAGAAAACTAACCTTCACTCGAATGTTTGGAAAACGGGCACCAGCTACAAGCAAACCATCAACATCTGAAAAACCATCAACTTATGGAATCAAAAACACTAAGGACATGGTTGATGATCTATACAATTTTGTTGCTGCAAACTTTGAGAATGTCTTCAAAGATATGAAGGCTATATCCGACAACCAGAAATTGATTCTGGATAAGATTAACCAGATAGAGGTTGAATTTGCTGACCAAGAATAAGATTTTCCTTCCCTCGTGAAGAAGGTAAATGGGGCTAGCCCAAACTCTTATGTAAAAATACACACTGTGCACATTGACACTTTAATGCTAGCCATCACTTTGATACTTTTATTTATATTTCTGGATGTCATTTCTACATATACAGTGAGTCCATACTGACTATAATTTTTCTTAATCCGTTCCTCAAGGTGTAGGTGAAGGATATTTTGAGAAAGAAGAAGAAGAAGAAGAAAAAAGAAACAAGAAGAAGAAGATGGAGATGGCTATGAAGATTCATCTTTTGAGTTTTGAATCTTCTATTTCAATTTGGAAGTAATATTTGACTTGTAATATGGTTCTAAATATTTGTTGGTCATGGCGGTCAAAGTAAATTTTGTGTTTGAAATATTGTAAGACTAAATTTTTCGCTTGTACTAAGTGCATAGTTCGTAATTTATTTTGAAAATGTAATATGGTCTTGAATTTAGAGTAGGTCTGATATTTATTTAGATTATTGTATTGTGAATTAAGCAGGTTCTACGTTGAATTACTAACGTGGATTGGGCAGATTACTGTAACGTAAATTATGCAGTTTATTGGACTTGGAATGAAGTATACTTAATTTGATTATGATTTTTTGGTTGAAGCGTTTATTTGATTGGTAGTTGGCCTTCATAGATGATATTAATATTTTGGTGTATTCCTTTGATTTACAGATGCCCATCACATATTTTATGAGTTCTGGGTGCATTCCTGGGATCACTAAAACTTTATTTGATTGTAATGTGTTTTGCTTTCTGGAAAAAATTATTACATCGATGCCATCAGAATGAATTCGATGCCAGTGCCTGTTCATCCCTTGTTATTGCTGAAGCAAAATTGTAATCCTGCATGTTCATCCCTTGTTATTGCTGAAGCATAATTGTAATCCTGCCTGTTCATCCTTTGTTATTACCATCAGTAAATCGATGCCATCAGTATGAAGTCGATGCCAGTGTAATGCATAATGTAATGTAAGAAAAATTCTCTTTGATAGTAGGTTAATTATATTCAAACACTCGCAAGAAATTTTGTGCAGCCATACAATGGAAGCCTGATAAAATAATATTCAGATTTTCTTGAAAATGATTTAATATTAAATGAATATACTATGGTAAATGATATTAAAAATACTGTAAATATTTGGTGAAAAAAATATGAGATACTTGAACATTTCCAGTCCTAAATATACCATACTTTGTTAAAAGCACAGAGAGTGTCCATTCTCTGTTTTTAAAGAACGGAGAATGGCCATTCTCCATGTTAAAGGAACGGAGAATGGCCATTCTCCGTGTTAAAAGCAAAAAAGAACGGCCATTCTCCGTCCATTCGCCGTGTTAAAAGCAAAGAGAATGGCTATTCTCCGTCCATTCGCCGTGTTAAAAGCAAAGAGAATGGCCATTCTCCGTGTTAAAAGCAAAGACAATGGCCATTCACCGTCCAAAATAAATATTCTCTTTGAAAATATTATCATTAGAAAAGTAAAAAATATTTCATCCGATCAATGCAGATTTTTTTTAAATATGTGAGCAGATGATCCGTCCGACCTCAGAAGCAGGTTTCCTCAATTCACCACCACCACCATGACATGTAGATTTATTAACAAAATATTAAATTATTAGATGACAAATAAGATTTTCGACAATGGTATGGACAGTAAAATTAGAGCGGCGCTGCTGGTACTTCTTTTTGTTCGAGGAGGTTTCGACGACGTCCGACGTGAACTGGACCAATTCTTCTCGGCACTGCTGGTACTCCTCGTTGTTCTAGGAGGGCTCGACGACGTTCGACGCGATCCAGACCGATTCTTATTTCCTTTTTCATCTTCATTTCTCTTTCCACCACAACCACCAACACCACCACCACGACGGCCTGTAACCAAATTTTTTTATGAAATATTAAATTGAATGAACGAAAGAGAGAGAAAATATGAGTTGTGTTCATTGAAAAAATTAAAGTGAAGAATGACCTGCTAAAGCAAGTTACCAACAGGTCAAAAGTCTAAATCAGCATTAAATGATGTTTCTACACTATTATTCAATCCGAACCATTGGATCAACATCCAACGGTCCAAATTTTGGATGTATCGATACATCCTTTTCCAGGAGATGTATGGTAGAACGACCCATATATATATATATATATATATATATATATATATATATATATATATATATATATATATATATATATATCAACATCCAACGGTCCAAATTTTGGATGTATCGATACATCCTTTTCCAGGGGATGTATGGTAGAACGACCCATATATATATATATATATATATATATATATATATATATATATATATATATATATATATATATATAAATGATGTATATATATATATATATATATATATATATATATATATATATATATATATATATATACATATATATATATATGTATATATGTATATATATATATATATATACATATATTAGTTGAAGAGCGGTTTAGAGGGGTTTGAAGAGTGATTTTGAGGGAGGGGGGAAACAAGGGGGCATCAGCTATAAAGTAGCAGCAGCAACAGTTTAGCACAGTAGCAGCAGTCCCCATTGGGGACTGCATAGTTTAGACAGTGCATGATGGTTTTTGGGGGTTTTTGTGGCCCCGAAACATCCCCTTTTGACCCACCTTAGCCCCAAATGCCTACCCCCACTTGTCAACCACATTTTCTACTATGAAACCTCTAAGTTAGAAAGTGTTTTTAGTGTGTTAGATGGTTAGTGGGGTAGTGTTTCTAGTGGTAGAAAATAAGGTTGGTCATGTTATGTTATATATCATGTTAAGATACATTAGGGGTTTATGGTAGATGTTTGAGTTAGTTTTTGAAAGTTATTTTAGAAGTAGCATTCTAAGTTAGATAGGGGTTAGATAGATGATGTTTGTGAGGGAGAGTGAGTGTGGTTTAGAAGAATAGGTTATGTTAGAAGTGGTATCTTGATATCTCAAGATTACCTTAAGGTAATGTGTAGGAAAGTAACATATTAGAAAAGATAGTTTTGATGTCCAAGATAGTAGAAATTTATGGTTGGTAATAGCTAGATAGGTTAGTGTCTAGCTACTCTAAGAAGCCCAGGTTAGTATTCCAAGGTATAGATGGGTTACCGTTGTATTGGGGCAAGGCAATGGAAATTACCTTGGTAAAGGTAAGTTAAGGTAATGGGATAATTGCAAGTTTTGAGTTAGATAGTTTAAGATGTGGCTAGAAATAGGTTCTCTTAGTTGGTAATGGTTAGGATTAGTGTCCTTAGACTAGTTTTGACCTCGGTTGACCGTTTTGACTAAAAGTCAACGAAAGTCAACCGAAAGTCAAACTTAGCCTAATAATTAATGACTAGAATTGACTCGAAACCAACCCAGAGTTGACGAGTTGACTAAAAGTCAATAGTTAGTCAACATTATACTAGTTTGACCTAGAGTTGACTAGGGTTGATCTGTTGACCAAAAGTTAACTGTAAGCCAACCTTTGACCCAGATTGACATAGTTTGACTTGGATTGACTTCCTGTGACCTTGTTTGACTTTGGTTGTCCTAGTGTGACATAGTTTGGCTAAGTATGACCTAGTATGACCTAGTTTAGCTTGGTGTGACTTAGTTTGACTTAGTTTTGACTTAGACTTGTATATCATGACTAGATTAGCTTTCCTTTCATTATTAAACCCTGTTTGGACTCATGGTATCTCATCTTTAGGTCTGTGATTACTCTGAGCATCAGTTTACCTTATCAACTCAAGACCACAGGCGAGTACATTTATTGATAGTTTTCATTGTCTTGATATCTCTTATATCCGATTCAGTTGTAGTGTCTTATTTGATTTCCAGACACGATAGTTCACGGACTAGTATATGTTGGATCATGACATGAGATGTTGTTCCTAGATTTCTTGGTATATTGGTACATTTCCTGTCTTGTTTCCTGTACTTGTATAGATACTGATTCCTAAGGTTACTTGCTACCCTCTTACGGAATCCCGTGTCATGACGTGTCATGTCTGGATCCTTTATACTATTCGGGGATGGAGAGTTATTAGTGGTTGTGTGATCAAAATTCCTACTTGTTCTTCATACTTGTACTTGTTCTTGTGCATAGCTATACCCTCGCTCACGACGGGTAAAGCCTGACCCCACTTGTTTATAGCTTTCCATGGTGGCCGGCTTTATCCTGCTCCGTTGTACACTTGTTCATAGCCGGTCAGATGGAAAGCCTGAACATGTTTCCCAAGCCGATCACATAACTCACTAATAATTCAAGGCACATGTTATATTTATTTATCATATGAGGCTAAGTTCTGTTCGGGAGAAGGGTTACAACCTCGGTCCTTATTTAGTTTAAGGGTTGTAACTCATCTTCCGAATAGTTTTTAAGTCATCCTATATATTGTCGTCATATTCAGTACTCACATCCTATTACATATTTCCTGTAAATTTTGTCTTGTATTTCACATGTTCTACATGCTCTTATGCTATACCTTGATTGGAGGCTAGGTTCTGTTCGGGAGAAGGGTTACAACCCCGCTCCTTGTTTGGTTTACGGATTGTAGCTTGGCTTTCGAATGTCTCCCAAGTCATCCCATATTTTTGTCTTATATTTTATTATACTGTCTCTTATAGAATTTGTCAATTCTTATGAAACTGCTGTTAGTGTTTGTACTTGCTTATTTTCCTGACAGGATACCGTTGATATATTACAGATATTTTTGAGGCAGACTGCTCGACCTACTATGGGATCGAGACAGATGGAGACTTAGGCCAGGACTGTGGCCTGTTAGTTGAGCCATTAGACTTTGCATACCCAGAGTAGTGTAGCTTAGTTAGGTTTGCCTGGACTGCGATCCAGCTAGTACTTTCAGATTGTAGTATTCTATATTATATTCTGTGACTATGTGATGTTGTGTATACCTCTGGGCTTGTGTTGGATCTTGAACTTATTTCCTATTTTCATCTATCATATTTTCTTTCTGTGCCATCTACCTTAGTTTTATCTTGTGATTGAGACTGTATTTGCTATGTCACCTCCATTCGGAGTGTATATACTGTACAGGTACCTTATACTGTTTAGTATAGTTTTCGTAGACTACCTATACAGCGTTCTACCATCGATTCTGTTACGTAGGCTGGACGTACCCACTTGCTCGTGCCCCTAATCAGGGTACGGGTCGTGATACGTTTTTGTGGTGGCCCATGCAGGTCTCAGTGTCACAATTATTGCGATCATGTAATGGTGATCGACTTAGAGTACTAATTATGAGCCTGTGACTAGGACACAGGATCTAGGAAATGATAGGAGTTACTCAATCATATTTTAGAAAAATTCTGATCTTTTGATTACCATGACAACTTTTCTTACATTGAATTCAATTGTCCTTCCTTGATATTCCTTATCATGTGCCATATTGATCTCCTTGTTTCAATCTATCCTCAGGATGACGATTACCCGCTCTCAGGCAGCAGGATCTAGTGCTGTTCCAGAGAGGCTCGATCTGGTAGGACCTCCACCTCCGGCTGTGGGAGCTGTAGTTGAGGGAGTTGCCACCTCAGTTCCTGCCCTTCAGGCGGGAGTAGCAGCGACAGTTCCAGAAGGTCTTCCACCTCCAGCAGCAGGACCATCTATAGTCATTCCTGAGACTCTTCCACCACCGCCTTCGCTACCGACCGATGTACAGCAGGTGATGGCATTTCTACAGCAGATGATGCAGACCCAGAGGGCCCATACAGAGGCACAGCAGCATCAGGCTGACGCATCCCACCGTCAGAAAGAGATGCTACGGTAGAGCATGGAGAACTCCCACCAGCTGGCGATAGCAGGAAGATGAACCCGACGGACTTCAAGGGTACCAAGGGTATCCTGTATACAGATGACGGATTGGAGGACGTCCAGAGGAGCCTGGAGTTAGTAGAAGTTTCGAGGGGACTATGGGTTACAGCTGCGACGAGTCTGTTTCTCGACATCGCCTTGACGTGGTTTTGCACGGATCCTCGTGTATCGGTGAGGAATTTGACATGGGAGAACTTCAGGCAGCTCTTTAAGGAGAAGTTCTACCCCGATGTGGCTCTGACAGCTCTGGAGGCCCAGTTCGTCGGATTGGAGTAGGGGAACTCGTCGGTGGACGAGTATGCAGCGAAGTTCTTCCGTCTGAGTAGGTTTGCACCAGATCTGATTCAGGATGAGGGGTATAAGGCCCGTAAGTTCCGGAAGGGCCTTATTTATGCGGTTTTTACTTGTACTTCAGGGCAATACGATGCGACCTTCGAGCAGATACTGATGGAGGCGCAGATAGCAGAGGAGGACTTTGACCTAAAGCTGAAGAGGGGTAGCGATGTACTTAGAGCGAGCTCTAGTGCGGGGCCGACGAAGCGCCCTCACTTCCAACAGAGGCAGATTCAGTAGCAGCCTCAGTTACAGCTTCAGCAGGCACCGACACGTGTCCATCAGCCGCAGGGTCAGGATTAGATGCAGGCCATACAGTGTGCTTTCTACGGGAAGCCGGGGCACACCCGGGAGGTTTACAGGATGAGGCTAGGAGTTTGTTTATTCTGTGGAGCTCCAGATCACCAGATGAAGAATTGTGCTGCTCGTGCAGCCAAACAGGCAGGCCAGGACAGAGTACAGCGGGCTAGAGGAGGCCAGCAGGGGCGAGCTTTCGCCATAACAGTTGAGGGCACTCAGGCAGTAGCAGGACAGATTGAAGGTTCCAATCTTTCGATCTCATTTCTGCATTGCCTCCTTATAATTATCTTGAAATTCGATTCCATCTGTTCCTTGATCGTTTGATAAAATTTTGTTCTTGTGATGTGATCTTCTTCTGAGATAAGTCGTATGGGCTAGGTCGCCTCGATTATGAGATTTTAGAATCATCTAGGGTCATGCTAGCAGGCATAGTGAGGACATATAGTCAGATTATAGTCATATTTCTCGGGTGTGGGAATTTAAGATTTTGCTGCCAAGCATGCGGCAATACAAAAATTTTAAATACCATAATTCTAGAGGTATGTACCATAGTCGAGGACTCTGTGATTATCGTAGCCTTGCTCACTAGCATGACGGAGATTCTGAGTATCATGATTCTGGACAGACGCATATGATTATCGAACTGCATAATTTTAAGATTTTGTTTGTGGGATGTTTGACCTATAAGGAGCATTACCACCTTAATTTTTAAGGATAAATTCTTTTAAGGTGGATAGACTTTTAGCACCCAG
Source organism: Iris pallida (assembly GCA_029216955.1). Taxonomy (NCBI): domain Eukaryota; kingdom Viridiplantae; phylum Streptophyta; class Magnoliopsida; order Asparagales; family Iridaceae; genus Iris; species Iris pallida. The sequence continues at coordinate 8,058,263 of JANAVB010038617.1, forward strand.
TTTCTAATTAAGAGTAATTTTAAATGTTATAATTTTAGTCATTTAATTATTGTCATTTAATTTATGCTTTGATTTTGGAGATTTTAATCATTTTAAAATTTTAAGCCATGACTTGTGATTTTGATGTTTTGCTAGTAAAATCCTAGGGATTGTTCGACCTAGAGCCTAACCACGTGATTAGGATGTTTTCAGTATCTTTTCTGGCCTAAGAGTATTTTGGTTATTTGACCTCTTTGAATTATTTTGATATTTATTACATTGGAGATTGTTAATTTTAACTTTTGGTAGGAGTGATTTTGTGCTGGTTTCGTGTCCGTATCGGACACGTATCAGTTTTTATTTACAAGTGTTTGATGTGCCTCAAAGAGATTTTTATTTTGGTGATTTTTTTTAAAGTATTTGAATGGGATTGTTTTCTGTACGTGTTTCTTGTGATAGCTTTGTTTTAATTTCGAGGACGAATTTTTTTAAGGTGGATAGATTTCTCACCACCAGTTTTCAAGAACAGAAGAATTTTGGTCATTTTTCATTTTTGAATATTTTTGAAATTTATTTTATTATTATGATATTGTTTTGGGGTTATTTGAGTCGAGTTCGAATTTCAACTCAATCCGACTTGTATCGGGGACCCGGGGTAGTTTTGACTCTAGTGGGACCCACTTATTAGTTAGACATGGCCCATATATGATAATATTTAAGTTAGTATAGTTAGACTAAATTTTATGACTAGATTTTGCTAATTAGAGATTTAAACAAGACTAATTTAGCCTCAACCTAAAGCCTATTCCAAATTTAATTCAAATAGGACAAATGGGGACATTTTGGACATTTGTAAATAGGGACAAATCCCCCCATTGTGGCCGGCCATAGATAGGAGGGGTGAGTTACTTCCTTCATTTCATTTTTATCCACAAATTTCTCTCTCTTATTCTTCCCCAAATTTTGAGAGGAACCACCATTGATTTTATCTCCAAATCAATTCCTTCTTCCACCAAATCTTCTTCATTTCTTCTCTACTCCATGAAAAGAGGGTGCTAGCTAAGTTTGGGAGGATTTGGCTTTAGTTCGTGTCCATTTGTAGATCTCTTCGTGTCGGTGTCATATCAGGAGGAGTTTCTTTGGTTTTGATCAACCGGGAGGTATAATCTCTCCTCTATTTCGATCCTACATGTATATAGGACTATTTTGAACCCATAGGAATGACCTCCATGGTTGTATCTCCATTTATGTCCATTTTGTGTCTATTTGGATATATTAGGAGTGTCTTTGATGTGTGGATTGTGTCCACGTGGGAAACCCCCAATATTGGACACACTTGTGTTAGTCTTGTGTTTGAATGATTTAAATACATGTTTTAATTTCAGATTTTTATATATTAGAGATGTGTTCTTGAGTGTCTTTACATTTCCTTTCATGTATCATAATGTATCTTAATACATATATTCAGGTATATATATTTTGTTGTGTGTAGGTTATGTTGTATTGATTTTGTGTCTTGATATATATATATATATATATATATATATATATATATATATATATATATATATAATATTAGTTGAAGAGTGGTTTAGAGGGGTTTGATGAGTGATTTTGAGGGGGGAAAACAAGGGGGCAGCAGCTATAAAGCAGCAGCAGTAGCAGTTTAGCACAGTAGCAGCAGTCCCCATTGGGGACTGCATAGTTTAGGCAGTGTAGGATGGTTTTTTGGGGTTTTTGTGGCCCCGAAACATCCCCTTTTGACCCACCTTAGCCCCAAATGCCTACCCCCACTTGTCAATCACATTTTCTACTAAGAAACCCCTAAGTTAGAGAGTGTTTTTAGTGTGTTAAGTGGTTAGTGGGGTAGTGTTTCTAGTGGTAGAAAATAAGGTTGGTCATGTTATGTTATATGACATGTTAAGATACATCAGGGGTTTGTGGTAGATGTTTGAGTTAGTTTTTGAGAGTTATTTTAGAAGTAGCATTATAAGTTTGATGGGGGTTAGATAGATGATATTTGTGAGGGAGAGTGAGTGTGGTTTAGAAGAATAGGTTATGTTAGAAGTGGTATCTTGATATCTCAAGATTACCTTAAGGTAATGTGTAGGAAAGTAACATATTAGAAAATATAGTTTTGATGTCCAAGATAGTAGGAATTTATGGGTGGTAATAGTTAGATAGGTTAGTGTCTAGCTACCCTAAGAAGCCCAGGTTAGTATTCCAAGGTATAGATGGGTTACCGTTGTATTGGAACAAGGTAATAGAAATTACCTTGGTAAAGGTAAGTTAAGGTAATGGGGGTAATTGTAAGTTTTCAGTTAGATAGTTTAAGATGTGGCTAGAAATTGGTTCTCTTGGTTGGTAATGGTTAGGATTAGTGCCCTTAGACTAGTTTTGACCTCGGTTGACCGTTTTGACCAAAAGTCAACGAAAGTCAACCGAAAGTCAAACTTAGCCTAATAATGGCTAGAATTGACCCGAAACCAACCCAGAGTTGACCAGTTGACTGAAAGTCAATAGTTAGTCAACATTAGACTAGTTTGACTTAGAGTTGACCAGAGTTGACCAGTTGACCAAAAGTCAACTGTAAGTCAACCTTTGACCCAGATTGACCTAGTTTAACTTGGATTGACTTCCTGTGATCTTGTTTGACCTTGGTTATCCTAGTGTGACCTAGTTTGGCTCAGTATGACCTAGTATGACCTAATTTAGCTTGGTGTGACTTAGTTTTGACTTAAACTTGCATATCATGACTAGATTAGCTTTTCTTTCATTATTAAACCCTGTTTGGACTCATGGTATCTCATCTTTAGGTCTGTGATTACTCTGATCATCTGTTCACCTTATCAGCTCAGGACCACAGGCGAGTACATTCACTGATAGTTTTTATTGTCTTGATATCTGCTATATCCGATTTAGTTGTAGTGTCTTACTTGATTTCCAGACATGATAGTTCACGGATTAGTATATGTTGGATCATGACATGAGATGTTGTTCCTAGATTTCTTGGTATATTAGTACATTTCCTGTCTTATTCTCTGTACTTGTATAGACACCGATTTCTAAGGGGACTTGTTACCCTCTTACGGAATCACGTGTCATGACGTATCATGTCTGGATCCTTTATACTATTCGGGGATGGGAAGTTATTAGTGGTTGTGTGATCAAAATCCCTACTTGTTCTTCACACTTGTACTTGTTCTTGTGTATAGCTATACCCTCACTCACGACGGGTAAAACCTGACCCCACTTGTTCATAGCTTTCCATGGTGGCCGGCCTGTCACCCGCAGTTTTCAAGAACAGGGGTATTTTTTTTATTTTTTATTTTTGGATATTTTGAAATTTATTTTATTATTTATGATATTATTTTGGGGTTATTTGAGTCGGGTGCGAATTTTAACTGAATTCGACTTGTATCGGGGACCGGGATAGTTGTGACTCTAGTGGGACCCACTCATTAATTAGGCATGGCCCACATGATATTATTTTTAGTTAGTGGTTAGACTAATTATTTATGTACATGGTTTGGTTAGATTAGAGAATTAATTATGACTAAAATAGCCTCAACCATTAACATTTTTCTAATTTTAATTGAATAGATTAGTTGGGGTATTTTAGACCTTAGAAATGGGGACACATGGCCCATTATGGCCAGCCACAATAGAGATAGGATTGAGCCTCCCATTTGTCATTATCCATCCACTTTCTCTCTCTTATTCTTCTCCAAATTTTTAGAGAGGGTTTCTATTGATTTTCTCCACCAAATCAATCAATTCCTCCACCCAACCTTCTTTTTTTTTCTTCTCTACTCAAGCTAAGGAAGGAGCTAGCCAAGTTTGGGAGGATTCGGAGCTCGTTCGTGTCCATTTGGGATTCCTACGTGTCGGTGTCGTATCGGGAGGGTTTTTTTAGATTCGATCTACCGGGAGGTATAAATCTCTTTTCCTTTTCATTCTCTCATGCATATAGGTCTATTTTGAACCCATAAGAATGACCCCCATGGTTGTGTCTCCATTTGTGTCCGTTTCGTGTCCATTTAGAGACTTCTAGGTGTCCTTGTATAGTTATATATATATATATATATATATATATATATATATATATATATATATATATATATTGGTGTCTCATTTATGTGTTATGGGTGTGGGAAATTTCGGGTTTGTATAGAGAGAATGGGGTGATGGTGGAATGGGTTTGGAGTTGTGTGTGTGTGTTTGTATTAGAGAGTTAGAGAGGAGAGTTAGAGAGGATTGAGAGTGAGAGATTATAGGAGAGTATGAGAGGAGGGAGTGAGGATTAGAGAGTGAAGTAGGGGGGCACTGCTGTGTAGTGCAGGGTGTATCAGTCCCCACACAGGGGACTGATTTTGAGGACTGAACAGTCTCCACACAGGGGACTGTTTCATACCAAACAGCAGCAGTAGCAGTATGGATACTGCTATTAAACAGCAGTGAAGGGGAGGGGAGGGAATCAGCCCCCTTAGTTGGCCTATAGATGGGCTACTTAGCAGTCCATAGCAACCCCATGTATCAGCCATATCAGGTCCATATTAACCCCCCTAATGACAGCCTATAAGCAGTCTCAAACCAGTCCTTAACACCATATAACAGCCCTACATTGACAGCCACTAATTAGCCCATTGACAGTCCCAAATCAGTCCCTAAACTAGCCCCAATTCAGCCTATGATTAGTCCACAAACCAGCCCTATAGCTGTCCCATTCCAGGCCCTTTGACTGTCCCAAATCAGTCCATTTGTAGGCCCCCATATCAGCCCAAATTGACAGCCATAGGCACCCTTAGCAACCCCATATCAGGCCCCCACTTGACAGCTTATAGGACCCCAAACCAGCCTATAACCAGTCCCCTTACTAGCCCATTGAATCAACCCTTATTAGCCCATTGAATCAGTCCATATTAGCCCTTAGATCCAGCCATTAAGCAAGCCCAAATCAGTCCATGTTCAGGCCCATATTAGCCTATAGGACAGCCCCTCAAATCAGCCTATATATGTATCCTATATGTATTTATATATATGAGTTTACATATGTGTTTGTGTGTGTGAGTTTATATATGAGTATGGTATGTGTATATAGGTGTGAACCTATGTATCTATAGGTGTGAGCCTATAGGAGAGCCTAAGTGTGGTGCCATATGTGAGTTAGTGAGTGAGTGTTGGTGTGTGGGTGTTTAGTTAGATGTGAGAATGATATAAGGGTAAGGTAATGAGGATAACCAATATGTGTCCTAAGATGGGCTGGATATCTAGGAAACCTATATTTCTTGGTAGGTAAATCCTAGATTGGATAGTATCTAGGTACCCTAAGGAGCCTAGGCTAGTATCTTGAGTATTAGCGGGGTTTTCTTTGTAATGGGCAAGGTATCGGGAATACCTTATAAAGGATTATGTAGGTAATTGCCATTAGCTAAGGTATGTGAGTTTAGGGTTTAAGATATGGTTAGAATTTGGTTCCCCTACTTGGTAATGGTCAGAAATAGGGCTCCTAGACTAGTTTTGACTTCAGTTGATCATTTTGACTAAAAGTCAACAAAAGTCAACCGAGAGTCAAGCTTAGCCTATAAGTGACAAGGATTAACCGAAACCAAATCAGAGTTGACAAGTTGACTGAAAGTCAACATTTGACTAGTTTGACCAAGGGTTGACCCAAGGTTGACTCAGTGTTGACCAGAGTTGACCAGAGTTGACTTTTTGACCAAAAGTCAACTGTAAGTCAACCCTTAATCCAGATTGACCTAGTTTGACTTGGATTGACTTCCTGTGATCTTGTTTGACCTTGGTTGTCCTAGTCTGACCTAGTTCGTTTCAGTATGACCTAGTATGACCTAGTTTAGCTAGGTATGACTTAGTTTGACCTAGTTTTGACTTAGACTTGCATATCATGACTAGATTAGCTTTTCTTTCATTATTAAACCGTGTTTGGACTCATGGCATCTCATATTTAGGTCTGTGATTACTCTGAGCATCTGTTCACCTTATCAGATCAGGACCACAGGCGAGTACATTCACTGATAGTTTTCATTGTCTTAATATCTGCTATATCCGATTCAGTTGTAATGTCTTACTTGATTTTCAGACACGATAGTTCACGGACAAGTATATGTCGGATCTTGTCATGAGATGTTGTTTCCGGATTACTTGGTATATTGGTACAAGACTCGACTTGTTACTTGTACTTGTATAGACATGGACTTGGGAGTGGGTTGATCACCTGCTTTTGAATCCCGTATCATGACGTGTTTTGTCCGGATCCTTTATACTATTCGGGGGATGGGGAGTTATTAGTGGTTGTGTGATCAAAATCCCTACTTGTTCTTCACACTTGTACTTGTTACATTGTTCATAGCTATACCCTCGCCTCACGATGGGTAAAGCCTTACCCTACTTGTTCATAACTTTCTATGGTGACCGGCCTTATTCTTCACACTTGTACTTTTCACTTGTTCATAGTCGATCAGATGGAAAACCTGAACATATTTTCCTAAGCATATCATATAACATACCAATAATTCAAGGCACCTTTTATATTTATTATCGTAGGAGGCTAAGTTCTGTTCGGGAGAAGGGTTACAACCCCGGTCCTTGTTTGGTTTAAGGATTGTAACTCGATTTCCAAATAGTTCCCAAGTCATCCTATATATACATATATATATATTATCGCCCTATTCAGTACTCACATCTTGATATATATTTTCTGTTGATTTTGTCTTATATTTTATTATACTATCTCTTATAGAATTTGTCAATTCATATGGAACTGCTGTTCGTGTTTGTACTTGCTCATTTTCTTGACAGGATACCGTTGATATATTACAGATGATTCTGAGGCAGATTGTCTGACCTATTATGGGGACGGGTTAGATGGAGTAGACCTGGACCGTGGCTTGATAGTAGAGCCACTAGACTTTGCACACCCAGAGTAGTTTAGCTTAGTTAGGTTTGCCTGGTCTACGAGCTAGCTAGTACTTTTAGACTGTAGTAGTTTATATTATATTTCTATGACTCTGTGGTATTGTGTATAGCTTTAGGCTTGTGTGGATCTTGAACTATTTCCTGCTTTCATCCATCATATTTCTTTTTCGTGCTATCTACCTTAGTTTTACTTTGTGATTGAGATCGTATTGCTATGTCACCTCCATTCGGAGTATATATACTGTACAGGTACCTTTATACTGTTTAGTTGTAGTATTTATAGATGACCTATACAACGTTCTACCATCGATTCTGCGGCGTAGGCTAGACGTAACCACGTGCTCGTGCCCCTCTTCAGGGTACGGGTCGTAACACGTTTTTGTGGTGGCCCATGAAGGTCAGTGTCACAATTAGTACAATCTTGTAATGGTGCTCGACTTAGAGTACTAATTACGAGCCTGCGACTAGGACATAGGATCTAGGATATGATAGGAGTTACTCAATCACATTTTAGAAAAATTATGATCTTTTGATTACCTTGACAACTCTTCTTGCATTTGAATTCAATTGTCCTCCCTTGATAATATCTTATCTTGTGCCATATTGATCTCTTGGGTTCAATTCGTCTTCAGGATGACAGTGACTCATTCTCAGGCAGCGGGGCCTAGTGCAGTTCCAGAGAGGTTCGATCCAGTAGGACTTCCACCTCCGGCTACGGGAGTAGAAGTAGAGAGAGCAGCAGCTTCAGTACCTGCCCTTCAGGCGGGAGCAGCAGCGGCAGTTCGAGGAGGTCTTCCGCCTCCGACTGCGGGAGCTGCAGTTGATGGAGCTGCCACCTCAGTTCCTGCCCTTCAGGCGGGAGCAGCAGCGATGGTTCTAGGAGGTCTTCCACCTCCAGCAGCGGGACCGTCTATAGTCATTCCTGATACTCTTCCAACCCCACCTCCGCTACCGACTGATACTCAGGGGATGATGGCCCTTCTGCAGCAGATATTACAGATCCAGAGCGCACAGGCAGAGGTGTTACGACAGAGCATGGAGAACTTCCATCAGCTGGCGATGGCAGCAGTAGAGAGGGTTGTACCGGGTACAGTTCAGGGTGCCCCAATTCAGCAACATGATCAGGGGAGGCCTGGCACACACCTAGATTTCAGGAAGATTAAACCGAGGGAGTTCAAGGGTACCGAGGGTATCCTGTACGCGGATGACTGGTTGGAGGATGTCCAGCGGAGTCTGGAGTTAGCAGAGGTCCTGAAAAGGAATTGGGTGACGTCTGCAGCGAGCCAGTTTTTTGATATAGCGCTGACTTGGTTTCGCATGGATCCTCGTACGTCGGTGAGGGATTTGACTTGGAAGAGCTTCAGGCGGCTCTTTAAGGAGAAGTTCTACCAAGATGTGGCCTTGACAGCTTTGGAGGGACAGTTTGTCGGTTTGGTGCAGGAGAACTCGTCGGTAGACGAGTATGCAGCGGAGTTCTTCCGCCTGAGTAGGCTTGAACCAGGTCTGATCCAGGATGAGGGGTACAAGGCCCATAAGTTCCAGAGGGGTCTTATCCATGCAGTTTGCACTCGTACCTCCGGGCGACACGATGCGACATTCGAACAGATTCTGATGGAGGCACAGATCGCAGAGGAGGACTTCGGTCTCAAGCCGAAGAGGGGCAGCGATGTTCTAAGAGCGAGCTCGAGTGCGGGGCCGGTGAAGCGCCCTCATTTCCAGCAGAGACAATTTCAGCAGCAGCCTCAGTTACAGTTTCAGCAGGCACCAGTGCATGCCTAGCAGAACCTGGGCCAGGGCCAGAGGTAGGCCATCCAATGTGCCTTCTGCAAGAAGATGGGGCACACCCGGGAGGTTTATAGGACGAGGCTGGGAGTTTATTTATTCTATGGAGCTCCAGATCACCAGATGAAGAACTGTGCTTCCCGTACAGCCAGACAGGCAAGCCAGGACAGAGTACAGCACGCTAGAGGAGGCCAGCAGGGGCGAGCTTTCGACATAACAATTGAGGGCACTCAGACAGTAGCAGAGCAGATTGCAGGTTCCAATCTTTCGTTTATTTCCGTATTTGCCTCCTTATAAACTGTCTTGAAATTCAATTCCATCTGTTCCTTGATCGTTTGATAAAATTTTGTTCTTGTGATGTGATATTCATCTGAGATAAGTCATATGGGCTAAGTCGCCTCGATCATGAGATTTTAGAATCCTCTAGGGTCATGCTAGCTGTAATACCCCGCTCCGTACGATGCATTATGAAGAGTCGTTGACTCGAAGAGTTGCGTTGACCCGATGAAGTATCGATGCGAATCGATGCGAGAGTTACATTGGCCAAAGGTAAGCTTTGAGTCGGTTGGAATCTATGAATCAAATCGATGCAAAGGGTAAGTTTCGTTGAGCAAGTGCTAATGTTGGTTGATCTGGTGTGCAGGCTATGCCTTTATGCTGGATTACGGATCGTGGTATGGGCACGATAGGCCAAATCAATCGAGTAGTTCAAAGGAATGGCTAAGTTTGGGAGTTAGCTATACGACAAAGTTATGGAAGCGAACCGCTTCAATCGGCGAGACGGCAAGGCGTATCGGCTTAAGGTGGGCGTGTTCTTGACTCTCTCTCCCTATTCTTTTACGTCTAATAAAATATGTTATGGTATGCGTAAGATGTTATCGAGTTAGCGAGTGTGGCTCGGCGACGGTTACGGGTCTAAGTATGCGTTGAACACTAAGACAGAACATTGAACAATCGAAACATTGAAGCAACGTGCATCAAGTGTACGGGTCGCGGTAGGACAATGATGGTAGAACATTGAAAGACGATATTGAGATGTGCATCATGTGCACGGCTCCGAGAATATTGAACACTAGGCGTAGAACATGGATTACGGTACTGAGCGTGCCCTCGGGCACTTATGTTACGAAAAGACTAAGTAATACAGAATTATGCTATGAGAATAACTTACGAATGGTACACGTTGAATACGAGTATAAGATGACTAAGCCGTTGGGCGTCGTGCATCAATATGGATGTGTTGGGGCATAACGCCGACGGAGCTCCCCATATGAATGGTGGATTATAATATGGCAGGGGAAACCGTTTATGGCACGGGAAACCGTTTATGGAACGAGACTATGTTTATGCAATGGAGGATTTGGTTGGATTGTTATGTATGTTTGCTATGGCGCGTATTGCATGGTCAATGGACTCGGATGGCCCGTGCACGGGTACGGCTTCCCTCGAACGGTTATGCCGGGGCGCCGGGACCGTTCGGCCTAGGAGGGAATTATGTGTGGTATTTATGGTGTACAATATTCGGACGGATTGCGACCGTCCAGTGCTGTGATAAGCTATGATATCCGTAAGTTTGGGATCCTTCGGATACTGGACTAGCAACCCGTATCGAAGCGATTGTAGGTTTGCACATAAGAGATGCCAAGTCCATTACGGTGCGAAACACCATGACCTTCAAATAGATAGGGCCGGTGGGCTGAGATGAGAGCTGGATGCAGACGCAGGGCCTGTCACCCATTATGCATATGTATAAATTTATGATTTGTCAGTTTCGTGATTCGTATGTTGCTTATGTTAAGTTCTAACCACTGCAGGCTAAGAAAAATGGGACGGGATGTGCACAATCACTATGTTTATGTTCCTATTATGCCTAACTGTATCTGCTGCAGGAACACGGGATGTGGACACATTCATATTAAGTCGTTATGCTGAATATTGCCATGAAACCGATCCTAAGGCTAAATAGAAAGATCATAAATTGAGATGCATGTTCACTAAATGTATTTAGTGTTTGGTTTGGGTACGAGCGGGTCTTGAATAGTGCGAAGCGAGGACGAAAGCACTAATCCCCTACTAGTTTATGTGCAGGCTCAGGTTATGATCGGCCCGGGGCGGAGCTTGGCTTGGACGTGCCAAGGCATGGAGTCTTTGGCGTCCAAGAGGAGCTACCGCATATGCGTTCGGACTTGAGACATGGAGATGTTCGACCGAAGACTACTTGGTGGCTATATAGAGGCATAATGTATGGAACAATGTAATCCTTTGTGAGCTAGAGAGATCATGAGCGTTGTAGCCAATTGGCATATATGTTGGGCTATTCGAGCCTTTGTAATCTTCAGTCCATTATGAATAAAAGAGATTCTTATTGTATTCTTTGTTTCCTTCCGTTGCCTATGTTACGAATTTGAGATAATCACTATGTGAATCGTTATCTTGCCTTGCACGAGCGCAACTCTAGGCTCGTTCGGCATCACACCCCAGCGAGGACGATGATTCGGGTAAAATCTAGCGAGGACGAGCGATTTCCCGGATCGGGGCATGACAAGTTGGTATCACAGCGGTTCCATCCTTTGGACCGTGCGTGAATCTCTTTGACCCTCAGTTGCTTCGCTATCGAATTCAGTTGACTCTAAGTTGTTTTCGCAACTGCATGGCTCATGGATCTGTTCGATGCTACATTGGATGTTCAATACAATAAGTCTATATTAAGTGCGTACGTCTGCCACAAGTATGTCGTGACTATCACGCTATCTCCGGGTGCCATCGGAGAATGTTGGTTGCACGAAGTGCAACGATATGTGTTGTTGGTTGCATGAAGTACAACGATATGTGTTATCGGTCGCACGAAGTGCGAGGAGTTATGTGTTGTCGGCCGTACGAAGTACGGGGAGATATGTGTTATTGGTTGCACGAAGTACAACGGATCGATATGTGAGGCAGCGCGTATTATGTAGCTATACGAATGGTTATGTGTTGTTGGTTGCACGGAGTACAGCAAGTCATGAATCGTTCGTTGCATCGGTACAACGAGTCAATATGGTATGATACGTGTTGTATGGCTATGCGGATGGATAGCGATATGTTGCACGAGATTGAGAAATGACCTTAAGTATCGAGAGTAAATTGTTGTACGAGTTACAACGAGCGAGATTGGAAGATCGTGGATGCGATTTGAACGAGTCGAGTTGAGTAGGCAAACATGTATGTTGGTCGAATGTCGCGTTGAGCTTTGAATAAGCGAATGTTGCGGGTGTGATCGATACGATCTCCATGGTACGGTTAGATGGAATATGTGCCAAACTTGAGCTAACGCTAGAGCTGGGATCGGAAGGATCGCCATACGGGATATTTGATTGGAAGATAGATGTCGGATCTATGCGAAATATGATGTCGAGTAACGACTCGATTTCGAGTGGTATATGTAATACCAATTATGCGAGCAAGCATGGTGAAGTATTGTATCGACAACGATAGGCTCGATCCTGAGTGGTATATGGAATACCACTTAACGATAGCTATGTTAAGCCGCATGCTGACTTGCGATAGATTTCGTCGAAACGATTATGTTGTTACGATATGTTTGTCCGCAACGGACGGAGTAGTACCAAGACTCGAGCGGGAATGACTTGATAGAAGTCGATGCAAGTATGCGCCGATGAATTGAGTCGAACGATTATGTGCGAAGTCATATCCACGGAGGATACGTCGGACGGGAGTTCGTTAAGTGTAAGTCGAACGATAGACGGAGCATAACGAAAGAATGTTTCATTGAGGAAATAGTCGACTCAGTCGAAATTACGTGAGTTAGTACGAAGACTTGTTCGGAACATATTGAGTAGTTACGAAGAAATCGTACGAACGAAATTGGGTTAGCGCGAGGAGTCGGTAGCACGATTTTGGAAGTACGAGTTAGGGATATGGGAATGAATATGTGAATTTAAAATTGTGTCGCGACGATGTTAAGTAGTTACAACTGAATGGATCTTGATAAGTGCGAGACTTGATTCATATTCGAGTTCGGATAATGGCAATAATTGCGACGGGTTTGAGCTTATGAGAAAGGAAGATGTTCAAGTTATGCATATCGACGATGGTATTGAGGCGTATCAAAGACGATATGTAATAACTCGGGGATACTCTAATCGAATGAACGAAAATTTTGTTGAGCATTATTGTTGGATGAATAGAATGCAAGTTAAGTTATGAAAATTTGGATGATAACGATAGGAGTGATTCGGAGAATTGAGAGTGGATGAATATTGCTTGGATGAAAACGAAAGTGTTTGGATTGCTTAGCAAATTACCACTATGTTGATATTCTTGTCTTGAGCGAGCGGAACACCAGCCTCGCACATGCGTCACGTCAAATTAGAACGATCATTCCGCATGAGCGTTGGTATGGTGATTCATCCAGCGGGGGTGATCGAACTTGCGAGGCATGGTAAATTTGATATGGACTCGTGGTTTGATGCGAAGGTGGAATTGAGGATTGTGCGATAAGCCTAGAAGTGTGTCAGATATTGGCCGTGAGTGGATAGACTCGTACGGAGGCGAACAAATATTGCTCGGAAGCGATATTGTTAACGGTAGTGCCTAAGTGATTCGAGTAGTAACGGCGCATCAGTTACGCGAGTGAGTAGATAAATTATGGATTGGTGGATTTCATCGGATTGGATAAAGTCTCGTAGGAATTGTCGAAATTGATTTGGCTTCGCGATAGGATATAACATAGTTCATTGTAACTGTCCCTCGTTGATGATCTTCAATTATCGAGCGTAGTTTCGGGACAGAGGACCCTAGAAGACTTGACCGCCAAATCAAATGAATGTTGAAGTCCCATAGGATGACCCTAAAGAAGTCGCGTAAGAAGGATAAGGAATGAGGTAGTGCATATTGAGGATAAGTCTAAGCGAGTGAGTATCGTGTCTCGAAAGTTAGCGAGTACTAGAATCGATGTGGTCAAGAAAAGTTATGTTGGATCGAATAGATGTTGGGGAACGTGCTTAGCGTAATGATACGGTAAGGCGATTGCAAGGATTTTTTTAATACGCGAGAGCGACGGATAGTAAAACGACCCTAAGAGTTGTGTCGTAGATCGATTTGAGTAACGGTTAGGCTATGTGCATTGAGCGCGCTATCTATGTTACGAAACTAACTAGTCGGGAATGATTCGAGAATTTTGTAAAAGATTTGTACTCGGTCGAGAATCGGAGATAGGCGTATTATAAGGGACCTTGGGTCGGAAAGATTGTTGCCTTTGAGCATCGTAGACTCAAGTGACCTCTTATGTCGGAAGAATGCGAGCATGATGTCTGGATAAGTTACCTAGCGGGGGTAGCCCCAGATGCGATGCGTAGGCAGTTCGAGAACGTGGATCGTGTTGGGATAGTTGTGTACGAGACTTAGTGCGAATGGTAGACGAAGGAATTTGGGACAAGTTGGACTTAGTCCATGTCGTTAAGGCTAATTTTATGAATGAGTTGATGAAAGACTTAAGTTATGTGAAAGATAGAAAACAGTTGGGCGACTAGGCATTACGGAGAATTGTTGCGGTCGGATGCGCAATGACTCGATGCAATACGAATGTTAGATGGCCGTTGAAGAAACTTATGAGATCGAAGTTACGGGTTTGAATTAAGTTATGTGCAGAGATGTATGGAAGAGAATTGCATGTTATGTGATGATGCATACGAGAAGTATTTGGGAATAGGCGCTAAGATATGACTAAGTCGAGTACGGACGGATTGGTGCTTGAGGATTTAAGTGGAGCGTGTTAGTTTGTCCCGATATCCTACAACTGAGCTTGGCTGAAATACATATATTGGTGGGACGCCTAAAATATGTATATGATCCAAACTAAGTTGTATGATTCCAACGATAGAAGCACGAGATCGTGAAACGATCTATGCGGGACACTTGGATTTAAGTGTTGGTTTCGGTTCGAGGACGAACCTGATTTTGAGTGGTATATTATGTAATGCCCCGCTCCGTACGGTGCATTATGATAAGTCGTTGACTCGAAGAGTTGCGTTGACCCGATGAAGTATCGATGTGAATCAATACGAGAGTTACGTTGGCCAAAGGTAAGCTTTGAGTCGGTTGGAATCTATGAATCGAATCGATACAAAGGATAAGTTTCGTTGAGCAAGTGCTAATGTTGGTTGATCTGGTGTGCAGGCTATGCCTTTATGCTGGATTACAGATCATGGTATGGGTGCGATAGGCCAAATCAACCGAGTAGTTCAAAGGAATGGCTAAGTCTGGGAGTTAGCTATGCGACCAAGTTATGGAAGCGAACCGCTTCAATCGGCGAGACGGCAAGGCGTATCGGCTTAAGGTGGGCGGGTTCTTGACTCTCTCTCCCTATTTCTTCACGTCTAATAAAATATGTTATGGTATACGTAAGATGTTATCGAGTTAGCGAGCGTGGCTCGACGATGGTTACGGGTCTAAGTATGCGTTGAACACTAAGATAGAACATTGAACAATCGAAACATTGAAGCGACGTGCATCAAGTGTACGGGTCACGGTAGGACAATGATGGTAGAACATTGAAAGACGATATTGAGATGTGCATCATGTGCACGGCTCCGAGAATGTTGAACACTAGGCGTAGAACATGGATTGCGGTACTGAGCATGCCCTCGGGCACTTATGTTACGAAAAGACTAAGTAATACAGAATTATGCTATAAGAATAACTTACGAATGGTACGCGTTAAATACGAGTATGAGATGACTAAGCCGTTGGGCGTCGTGCATCAATATGGATGTGTTGGGGCATAACGTCGACGGAGCTCCCCATATGAATGGTGGATTATGTTATGGCACGGAAAACCGTTTATGGCACGGGAAACCATTTATGGAACGAGACTATGTTTATGCAACGGAGGATTTGGTTGGATTGTTATGTGTGTTTGCTATGGCACGTATTGCATGGTCAATGGACTCGGATGGCCCGTGCACGGGTACGGCTTCCTTCGAACAGTTACGCTGGGGCGCCGGGACCGTTCGGCCTAGGAGGGAATTATGTGTGGTATTTATGGTGTGCAACATTCGGACGGATTGTGACCGTCCAATGCTGTGATAAGCTATGATATCCGTAAGTTTGGGATCCTTCGGATACTGGGCTAGCAACCCGTATCGAAGCGATTGTAGGCTTACACATAAGAGATGCCAAGTCCATTACGGTGCGAAACACCGTAACCTTCATATAGATAGGGCCGGTGGGCTGAGATGAGAGTGGGTACAGGCGCAGGGCCTCTCACCCATTATACATATGTCTAAGTTTATGATTTGTCGGTTTCGTGATTCGTATGTTGCTTATGTTAAGTTCTAACCATTGCAGGCTAAGGAAAATGGGACGAAATGTGCAAGATCACTATGTTTATGTTCCTATTATGTCTAACTGTATCTGCTGCAGGAACACGGGATGTGGACACATTCATATTAAGTCGTTATGCTGAATATTGCCATGAAACCGATCCTAAGGATAAATAGAAAGATCACAAATTGAGATGCATGTTCACTAAATACATTTAGTGTTCGGTTTGGGTGCGAGTGGGTCTTGATCAGTGTGAAGCGAGGATGAAAGCACTAATCCCCTACTAGTTTACGTGCAGGCTCAGGTTATGATCGGCCCGGGGCGGAGCTTGGCTTGGACGTGCCAAGGCATGGAGTCCTTGGCGTCCAAGAGGACCTACCGCATATGCGTTCGGACTTGAGACATGGAGATGTTCGGCCGAAGACTACTTGGTGGCTATATAGAGGCATAATGTATGGAACAATGTAATCCTTTGTGAGCTAGAGAGATCATGAGCGTTGTAGCCAATTGGCATATATGTTGGGCTATTCAGAGCCTTTGTAATCTTCAGTTCATTATGAATAAAAGAGATTCTTATTGTATTCTTTGTTTCCTTCCGTTGTCTATGTTACGAATTTGAGATAATTACTATGTGAATCGTTATCTTACCTTGCACGAGCGTAACTCTAGGCTCGTGCGGCATCACACCCCAGCGAGGACGATGATTCGGGTAAAATCTAGCGAGGACGAGCGATTTCCCGGATCGGGGCGTGAGACTAGCAGGCAGAGTGAGGACATATAGTCGAATTATGGACGTATTTCTCGGGTGTGGAAATTTAAGGTTTCTGTTGCCAAGCATGCGGCAATACAAAAATTTTAAATACCATGATTCTGGAGGTATGTACCATAGTCAAGGACTCTATGGTTATCATAGCCTTGCTCACTAGCATGACGGAGATTCTGAGTATCGTGATATTGGACAGACGCATATGATTGTTGAACTGCATAATTTTTTTTTTTTGTGTTTACTTTGTTTTAATTTTTGAGGATGAATTCTTTTAAGGTGGATAGACTTGTAGCACCAAGTTTCTAATTGATTTTAAATTTTAAATTTTATAGTTTTAGTCATTTAATTATTGTCATTTAATTCACGCTTTGATTTTGGAGATTTTAATTATTTTAAATTTTTAAGCCATGACTTGTGATTTTGATCTTTTGCTAGTGAAATCCTAAGGACTGTTTGACTTAGAGCCTAACCATGTGATTAGGATGTTTTCAGTATCATTTCTGGCCCAAGGATATTTTGGTCATTGGACCTCTTTGATTTATTTTTGATATTTTGCATTGGTGATTGTTAATTTGGGCTTTTGATATGTGAGATTTTATGTTGGTTTCTTATCCGTGTCAGACACGTAACAGTTTTTATTTGCAAGTGTTGTCGTGCCTTAAGAGATTTTTATTTTGCAAATTTTTTTTTGAAGTATTTGAGAGGGATTGTTTTCTGCATTTGTTTTTCTGTGATTGCTTGGTTTTAATTTCGAGGACGAATTTTTTTTAAGGTGGATAGATTTGTCACCCCCAGTTTTCAAGAATAGGGGTATTTTTGTTATTTTTCATTTTTGGATATTTTGAAATTTATTTTATTATTTATGATATTGTTTTGGGGTTATTTGAGTCGGGTTCAAATTTCAACTTAATCCGACTTGTATCGGGGACCCGGGGTAGTTGTGACTTTAGTGGGACCCACTCGTTAGTTAGGCATGGCCCACATGATATTATTTTTAGTTAGTGGTTAGACTAATTATTTATGGATAGGGTTTGGTTAGATTAGAGAATTAATCATGACTAAAATAGCCTCAACCATTAACCCTTTTCAAATTTTAATTGAATAGATTAGTGGGGGGTATTTTAGACCTTAGAAATGGGGACACATGGCCCATTATGGCCAGTCACAATAGAGATAGGATTGAGCCTTCCATTTGTCATTATCCATCCACTTTCTCTCTCTTGTTCTTCCCCAAATTTTTAGAGAGGGTTTCTATTGATTTTCTCCACCAAATCAATCCATTCCTCCACCCAACCTTCTTCTTTTCTTCTCTACTCAAACTAAGGAAGGAACTAGCCAAGTTTGGGAGGATTCGGAGCTCGTTCGTGTCCATTTGGGATT
The DNA here is from genome assembly GCA_029216955.1 of Iris pallida. Classification (NCBI taxonomy): domain Eukaryota; kingdom Viridiplantae; phylum Streptophyta; class Magnoliopsida; order Asparagales; family Iridaceae; genus Iris; species Iris pallida. The sequence goes on from JANAVB010038617.1 coordinate 8,076,429, forward strand.
CTTACGTGTCGGTGTCATATCGGGAGGGTTTTTCCTAGATTCGATCTACTGGGAGGTATAAATCTCTTTTCCTTTTCATTCCCTCATGCATATAGGTCTATTTTGAACCCATAGGAATGACCCCCATGGTTGTGTCTCCATTTGTGTCCGTTTCGTGTCCATTTGGAGACTTCTAGGTGTCCTTGTGTGATATTGTGTCCTAGTGGGGAAAAACCCTATTTTTGGACACTTATATTTAGTTATATTGTTTAAATGATTATATAGATATTAAATCTCATATTTCTATTTATTAGATAATGAGTTCTTCATGTATCTTATGGTATCATAATATAATTATCTATATGTATATACATATATCATTAGTTATATATGTCACGACCCGATCCCAAATAATTGGGTCGAACCGGATCATGTCCAGCCTGCACCATTGTTGAGACGGCGGCAGTAAGCTGTTCCATTAGCAGATAACCACAACAACATCTATATTTGTCACAACTCAATATTCGATAATTTAAAACTTTATTAAACATTGAAATAAATACAACTGGAAGTAAATGAACTGAATTAAATACTGAATTCAAAATAAAAGAAAATTTTCAAAAATAACTGTCACTACCATATTCTAGTGTGAGGGTATTTTTGTCATTTTTGGGGTATTTGAAATTTATTAGTATTAATTAGAATTTATGGGAATTTTTAGGATTTATTTTGGATTTATTTGGACTAGTTTGATTTTTGACCAGTTTTGACTCATGTAGACCAACCTAGGAACTAACCATAGTTAGTTGGACTTGGTTAGGTCAAGTGGACCCTAGTCTAACCTAGTGTGACTCAAGTTAGTGGTTAGTGATTCATTAGAACTTGAATTAGGAATTTAGGAATCAAGTTATTTGATAAATGGCTTGTGATTACACAAGTCATTTTGTGACTAAACTAGATAGGACTAGCCAAACCTAGCTCAACCCCCACCCTAACCTAGCATGGCCGGCCACCCTAGCTGAACCTAGGGATTACCCTATTATAAATACTCTCCTAGTTTCTAGGGCTAGCCTCTTTTAAGGTTCTTAAAAGTTCTAAGGAAAGAGGTGAGTCCCATCTTCCAAAAATCCTTAAAAATCCATTTTAAATCCTTTTTCCTTCAAACCAATTTCATTGGGACCTAAATTTCTTCCTCTTGCTGCTGGAATTAATTGGATGCAGGAAGAAACAATTTGTGGGACTTGGAGGCTTGAGGAGTTCATTGCTTTTGGGGACTTTTTCATTGGAAGTTCACAAGGAGGTAAATTTTTCAAATCTCCATGAAACTTCATGTAGTCTTCACCAATAGGAAGCCCTAAGAGTCCCCCTAATGCCTGGATAAGGTTCGTGTCCTGTGTCAGTAGTTTCGTGTCCGTTCTGGACACGTATTAGTCATGTGTGTTAGGTGTTCGACCAAATGCCTCTTAGAGTTCAACATTACTGTTTTTTAATTCTGTTTGAATAGGATTGTAGATCATTGTGTGATCATTGATTTTTGTGTAGGAGCCTTGGTCGTTTCGTATCTGTGTTGGGTACAAATCAGCCTGGACACGAGTGCATGCACTGGCTCGGGACTGTGTTGTTTCCCCTGCTACTCGGGGCCAACAACTCGTTGGACACGGCGACTCAGGCCATGCCATTTGGCGTGGGCCATGGGGCCATGACTGACACGAGGCCCTCCAAGTTGGAGATGCTCTCGTGTCGTGTCGGATGTGTTCCCCAGCCCGCTTTGGGTTTGCACTGTCAGATTCAGCCGAGTTTTTGTACACAGGATTGGGTTCTGTTTTTATTCGATTTATATGCTTTTAATGATATTTTTAATTGCTAAGTAGATCCTAAATATTTTGTATAATCTTTGTTTAATTAGAATTTACTAGTTGGATTAGTTTTGATGGAGTTTTGGCTCGAATTGGGGTTGAACTGTGCATTTCTGATACATGGGTGATACTGTCCTGATACCAGTATTTCAATTAGTTCCTAAACCAATGAAAACCCTTGTTTTAGTAACATTTTTTCACTTCTAATAATGCCCCACATATTGTTGTTTTGGGTTAATGCCAGATTACATTCGAGATTGGGTTTGATAGTATGATATGGGTTTTGGCAATGTGTGATAGTTGACTGTAAAATGATAACTGATATATATTGTTTCCAATTTTCTTTTCCCAACAGATTGATCCTGGTTTAATTGCTATTATTATTGATTAATTCTTCCTACATGTTTGTTTGCATATATTAATGAAACATTTAGATTCAAATGGGTTTTGGGATGTGTTATGAGGATTTTGACATGTTGAGTTGATTTCGAAATTGGGCAGTGGCATATTAAACTGAGAATGGAATACTAATTTCCTGAGAATGATTCTTTACTAAATTGATTTTCTTTCCTATACACTGTCACATACACTGTTCTTGATCCTGAAAACACCCCACAGTTATAGCTCACTGCTTTCATTACAAATTACCTGAAATTGTTGGGTTATGTTTTCCTGAGATTTATAGGAAACCTGGGATTAGTTTACACTGTTTTCCTGTATGCCATGTTCACACATTTTCTCCTCACAACCTTGTATTTTCCTGAACACAGATTACACACACTTCTCACCAATTTTTCCTGCACTGGGGTAGTCAGTTTATGTGTAATTCCTGCACACACTTAATTTCCTTCCTGTTTTCTATTCCTGTGCAGAGTTCACATTCTCTTCACTGGTTTGTAATTACTGAAATGTACATAGCCACATGTACACACACACATTTTTCCTCTTCTTTACTGTTGTACATAATCATCTGAACACATTTCTCTTCTTCACTGCTTAGTGTTCCTGCACACACAAGACATATTCTCTTTATGTTGTACTGCCTACAAGCACAAACACACATTCCATTTGGCACACACACACACTAGCCCTCTCTCCCTTTCTCTCTGAAATTCTAGTTAATGTGTGGGTCCAATGTTTAATTGATAAGTTGTACTATATGTATATATGCTCTATACATGTCTTGTATGTATATAGGTGTGAGCTTTTACTCTTGTATATATATATGAGTCTCTTGATAGATAGCTAAGGTAAGGAATTTATGTGTGGTTGTTGTTGGCTAGTATAGCCTAGGTTTGGTGTGTGTAGTCTAGTATAGCCTTGTTAGAGCTTAGCATGACTTGTTAGACCTAGATAGCCTAGTTTAGACTTAATTAGACTTGGTTGACCTAGTTTGACTTCTAGCGTTGACCAGAGTTGAACAAGAGTTGACTTTGGTCTAGATTGACTTAGAATCATGTAGAATGCATAGTAGGACTCCATTTTGATATTTTGGACTTGTTGTGACTTGTGTTGTTCTGATTAGGAGCCAGACACCACTCCTTGGACAGTACGTTTCATATCGGACACTCAGATACAGGCGAGTACATTCTCTAATCATTTCATATCCTGTTTAGAATTATTTTCTGTAGTAGATTACTTTACTTGTACTGTCACGTTGGTCACACGGATTGGTACTATATGGATCCCATCTTGAGATGTTATTCTTAGGGAGCATCAGGTTCTACATGTTTTTGTGCGTTTCACTTGTATGGCGTATCATATACTTCATTGGTTCTTTGATCACTTACGACATATACTCTTATGATCGTAGAGTCTTCCTAGAATCCTTATCCCATTTATGGGACTACTATGTATCACCTTCGGGGTCTATCACCTTCGGGGTCTATCACATAGCATCATAACATAACCTGGCTGGATCCTTGTGTATTGATTGGGGGTACGGGGGAGTATAAATGGACATATGAATAATACACCAGTAGTGTAGCATCAGAATCATTCCATAGTGTAGCATCAGAATCATCCCAGGCCATTTACATGTTCATGATTGTACTCTGACTCACTAGTCACTGCTAGTTCTCTATGTATAGTAGATATTTCTATTACAGTTCTCTCTCTGTTTACATACTGCACTTCTTTCAGTACTTGTATCTTACTTTACTGTATGTTTATATTTTCTAACCTGCTATGAATTATTGAGATGTACTGTGCTCGCTCCTGTCCTGACTGGACCTGTTGAAAATATTACAGAGGACGAGGAGGAGGCCTGCCTGGACACCTACTACGGGACAGCCTTAGATGACACCTGTGAGCTGGACCCTCAGGAGGATCCAGCAGTAGCTGAGGACCTTCCTCCGACTGCCTAGACTAGATAGTTAGGCTATTATCTTTATGTAGTTGGATTATGTTCCAGTTAGACTCTTTATTTGGAGATCAGCTTGTATATATTCTTTTATCTGAGACCTTGTATTGCTGGGATTATCTTAGACTACTGTTTATCTATTTCATTTCCTTGAGTTCTGTTCATATCGTGCTATCTCTTTCTTAGTTGTGATTGAGTTTATTATTGCTATGTCACCCCCATTCGGGGAGTATAAACTGTTTAGATTTATATACTGCTAGATGTTGTGACTTAGGACAGCGTTCTACCGCCGACACTGCGGCGTAGGCTGGACGTATTCACGTCTCGTGCCCTTACTCTAGGGTGCGGGTCGTGACACGTTTTTAGTGGTGGCCCATGCAGGTCTAGACTAGAAGAGTAGTGGTACTCGAACTAGAGTTTCGCTACAGCCTGCTATAGGATATAGGACATTAATTTTAAGGTACTCAATCACTTTAGGAAAATTCCTTTTATTGCCATCTAAATCCTTTTGTCAGCTGATCCCTTGAATTATAATTGTCCGCCTTTATTATTTTGCTTCTTTCTCAGAATTTGATACTCTTATTTGTCTATCTTCAGGATGGTAGAGACTCGATCGCTGCGTGCCATCCATGAGGATGCTTTAGAGGGGACTGCTACCTCTCAGCCAGCACGGCGAGGCCAGGGGACTGCAGCTCTTGTCACCTCAGCTCGTGTTGAGACCTTGGCAGCCGCAGTAGGGGGTATGCATCCACCGACTGGGAGGCAGGACCCGGTCTATCCAGAGGATCCTTTCCAGCCACCACCGCCTCCAGGACATGTGGACGCAGCTCAGATGTTCGCATACTTCCAGCAGTTCATGGACCAGCAGCAGGCTCGGCAGGACAGAGGCATGGAGTTGGCCGTCACGACAGTCGCAGCTCGGCCTGTGGTACAGTAGCAGAGGACACCAGGGATCGAGCAGTTCCAGAAGATGAGCCCCAGGGACTTCATGGGGACAGAGGGGATCCTGTATGCCGACGAGTGGATCGAGCATATGGAGGAGATCTTCCACTTGGCCAGGATTCCAGCAGACCTTCAGATCGAGGGCGCAGCTAGCCAGATGCGAGATCTTGCTCGCACCTGGTATCAGTCGGACCCCAGGGTAGGGGTACCAGGGCAGTCTTGGGAGCAGTTCAGGGGCTTCTTCAAGAAGAAGTTCTTTCCAGATTCAGCAGTCAGAGCCTTGGAGACACAGTTTGAGAGCTTAGTCCAGGGGAGCCTCTCAGTTGAGGAGTATGCGGGAGAGTTTGGCCGTCTCGACAGGTTTGTTGAGGGGTTGAGCGAGACGACGAAGGCCCAGAGGTTCCGGAAGGGTCTGGTCAAGGAGGTCAAGTCCCTGACCAAGGGGAACAGAGATGCTACGTTTGAGGAGATCTTGACGGGAGCCCTGTTAGCTGAGGATGATCTTGAGCTCAGGCTCAAGAGAGGGAGAGACCCAGTTGGAGGCAGTAGCAGCGGGGGCCAGGCCAAGAGGCCCTACTTTCAGTTTCAGCAGCCGAGGCAGTTCCAGCCTCAGCCGATCCAGCAGAGGCCAGCTCAGCACCAGCAGCAGCCGAGGCAGCACCAGCAGGGCCAGAGGCAGGTTACCACTTGTGGATACTGTAGGAGGAATGGACATACTGCCAGTGAGTGGAGGAAGAGGCTGGGCCTGTGCCTAGTGTGTGGCTCCGCAGATCACCAGATGAGGGAGTGCCGTATGGGACGAGCAGCTCCGGGAGGTGGAGCCAGAGCTCCAGTGGGCCAGCAGCGGGGACCAGCCCTGCCGACGCAGCAGCAGAGGTTTGTCCAGCACCAGCAGCAGGCCAGGAGAGGCCAGCAGGGGCGAGCTTTCGCCATGGCAGCTGGAGATGCAGAGGTGACTGGAGAGCTGATTGCAGGTTCGATTCTTCTCGACTCCAGTCCAACATTTGTATTGTTTGATTCCGGTGCATCGCATAGCTTCATTTCAGTATCTTTTACGATTAGACACGGTATCATAGCTGAATCATTGCCTAGGACTTACAAGATCACGACCGGGGGTGGTATTATCCTCGTGAGTGATGTTTGTAAGGGTCGGAGAGTAGTTTTGGAAGGCCGTGAGTTGGAGGTGAGCCTGCTCGTAATGCCATTGCCGAACTACGATATAGTACTAGGCATGGATTGGTTGAGTAGGTACCACGCCAGCATTGATTTCAGAGGGGGTAGAGTTCTGTTCAGAGCGCCGGAGGAGCCAGAGTTCGAGTACTCCAGACGTCAGGCATAGCAGAGCAGCGGAGTCTTCTATGGAGTCTCGGTCGAGGAGCATACGATTCCACACCCCTTGATAGCAGAGTATATGGATGTTTTCCCGGAGGAGTTGCCGGGACTGCCCCCAGACAAGGACAATGAGTTCTCGATAGACTTGGTTCCAGGAGCGGAGCCCATTTCTCAGCATGTCTATCGGGTGAACAACAGCGAGCTGTGGAGCTGAAGAAGCAGGTGGATGAGCTACAGAACAAGGGCTTTATCTGCTCGAGTTCGTCGCCATGGGGTGCACCAGTGTTGTTCGTACCGAAGAAGGATGGGTCAGTACGCATGTGTATTGACTATAGGGCACTCAACAACCTCACGATCAAGAACAGATACCCACTGCCGCGGATCGACGATCTATTTGACCAGTTGAGCGGAGCTCGGGTATTTTCCAAGATTAATCTGAGGTCGGGATATCACCAGGTGAAGGTGAAGGGGAAGGATATTCCCAAGACCGCTTTCAGGATGCGGTACGGGCAGTTCGAGTTTTTGGTTATGCCGTTTGGGCTAACCAATGCACCTGCAGTGTTTATGAACCTTATGAACAAGGTGTTCCATCAGTATCTGGATCAGTTTGTAGTAGTGTTTATTGATGATATCTTGATATATTCCAAGACTGAGGAGGAGCACGAGGAGTATTTGAGGATAGTGCTGGAGATTCTCAGGAAGAAGCAGCTTTACGGGAAGCTCTCCAAATGTGAGTTCTTCCTAGACCGGGTGGATTTCTTGGGGCATGTGGTGACTGGAGATGGTATCTCAGTTGACCCCAAGAAGATTGTAGCAGTCGAGGCATGGACAGCGCCGACTTCAGTTGCAGAGATCAGGAGCTTCCTGGGGCTGGCAGGATATTACCGAAGATTTGTGCAGGATTTCTCCCGGGTTGCAGAGCCGTTGACACGGTTGACCCGGAAGGATGCTGAGTATGTTTGGTCAGAGGAGTGTCAAACAACTTTTGATGAGTTGAAGAAGCGGCTGACGACAGCTCCGATTCTGTCGTTGCCTTCAGGATCAGGTGGATTCACTATTTATAGTGATGCTTCAGGGAAGGGGCTGGGTTGTGTGTTGCAGCAGCACGGGAAGGTGATTGCCTATGCTTCCAGGCAGTTGCGTCCCCATGAGAAGAACTACCCTACCCACGACCTGGAGCTGGCAGCAGTGATTTTTGCTTTGAAGCTGTGGAAGCATTATCTGTATGGTGAGCGGGTGAAAATCTTCACAGATCACAAGAGCCTTAAGTATGTGTTCACTCAGAAGGAGTTGAACATGAGACAGCGCAGATGGTTGGAGTTGATGAAGGACTTCGACATTGCACTTCAGTACCACCCAGGGAAGGCCAACGTGGTTGCCGATGCCTTGAGTAGGTATCCGACAGCCATGTGTTTGACCATGGATCGGTATTTGCTTGCCGACTTGTAGAGCCTTGGGATCGAGGTGATCGTGCCGGGAGTGCAGATGCAGCTATGGGGGATGCAGATTTAGTCAGACTTGGTGGACAGGATCAAGGCGGCCCAGTTCGAGGATGTGGCTTTTCAGAGTATCAGAGAGCAGATCAGTATTGGAGTGGGGGATCCTGAGTTCTCACTTGCAGAGGATGGTGCCCTGAGGCACGGTGCCAGGTTATGTGTGCCTAGCGGGGAGCTCAGAGAGCAGATTATGCAGGAGGCCCACAGATCTCAGTACTCTATACACCCGGGTGCCAACAAGATGTACCGAGATCTGCGGGAGCTTGTATGGTGGTCAGGAATAAAGCGGGAGGTGTCCCACTTCGTAGTTAGGTGCTTGGTCTGTCAGCAGGTCAAGGCAGAGAGATAGAGGCCCGGTGAACTGTTGCAACCGCTGCCCATTCCCGAGTAGAAATGGGAGCATATCACGATGGACTTCGTATCAGGATTACCGCGTACTCCAGGAGGGAAAGACGCGATTTGGGTCATCATGGATAGGTTGACCAAATCGGCCCACTTCTTGCCATTCAAGGTGGGTACGTCTACAGAGAGGCTGGCAAAGATGTATATGCGGCAGATAGTCAGGATCCACGGAGTTCCGGTCAGCATCGTCTCAGATCGGGATAGCCGTTTTACTTCCCATTTCTGGAGGAGTCTGCAGACCAGCTTGGGCACTCAGCTCATGTTCAGTACTGCATACCACCCCCAGACGGACGTACAGTCGGAGCGGACTATTCAGACCCTGGAGGATATGCTGCGGACGTGCGTTCTGGACTTTGGAGGTTCCTGGGAGGATCATCTTCATTTGGTGGAGTTTGCCTATAACAATAGTTTCCAGGCCAGCATCGAGATGTCACCTTTCGAGGCTCTGTACGGGCGTAGGTGCCGTACACCCTTATCCGGGGATGATGTTGGTGAGCGAGCTTTGCTGGGGCCAGAGATGATTGTGGATGCGACCGAGAAGGTGAAGCTCATCAGGGACAGACTTTGCGTGGCGCAGGACAGACATCGGCACTGGGCCGATAGCCACCGGAGACCCTTGGAGTTTGAGGTACAGATTAGAGTAGGATTAGATTTAGGTTGTTGTTTGTGATTTTGATCATATTTGTTTATTATTATTAATTGAGAACTTGCTTGTGATAAGGTCGTAGACTAGGTTTTCTTGAGGATATCTCCGACTCGTGGTACGATACGTTTTGGTAGAGGCGGAAAGCTTAGCCCGCGCTTCAATGGCCCTTTTGTTATCAGCGGGAGAGTCGGTGATGTGGCTTACAGGCTAGACTTGCCGCCTGTACTTGTGGGGGTCCACAACGTATTTCATGTATCACAGTTGAGACGGTACGTGGCTGACCCTAGCCATGTGCTCGATCATTCGGAGATTGAGGTGGGTCCTTCTCTCAGCTATCCAGAGCAGCCCGTAGAGATTCTGGATCGACGGGAGAAGGTTCTGAGGAACCAGGTGATACCCTTGGTACGCGTCGCATGGAGGCATCATTCTCCAGGAGAGTCTACCTGGGAGCGGGAGGATGAGATGCGCGAGCGGTGCCCTTATCTTTTTGGACCTTGAGGTATACTTTCTATCCTTCTCATCAGTTGCATTTCGCCTTTCAATTTCGAGGACGAAATTCTTTTAAGAAGGGTAGATTTGTCACTACCACATTCTAGTGTGAGGGTATTTTTGTCATTTTTGGGGTATTTTAAATTTATTAGTATTAATTAGAATTTATGGGAATTTTTAGGATTTATTTTGGATTTATTTGGACTAGTTTGATTTTTGACCAGTTTTGACTCATGTAGACCAACCTAGGAACTAGCCATAGTTAGTTGGGCTTGGTTAGGTCAAGTGGACCCTAGTCTAACCTAGTGTGACTCAAGTTAGTGGTTAGTGATTCATTAGAACTTGAATTAGGAATTTAGGAATCAAGTTATTTGATAAATGGCTTTTGATTACACAAGTCATTTTGTGACTAAACTAGATAGGACTAGCCAAACCTAGCTCAACCCCCACCCTAACCTAGCATGGCCGGCCACCCTAGCTGAACCTAGGGATTCCCCCATTATAAATACTCTCCTAGTTTTTAGGGCTAGCCTCTTTTAAGGTTCTTCAAAGTTCTAAGGAAAGAGGTGAGTCCCATCTTCCAAAAATCTTTAAAAATCCATTTTAAATCCTTTTTCCTTCAAACCAATTTCATTGGGACCTAAATTTCTTCCTCTTGCTGCTGGAATTAATTGGATGCAGGAAGAAACAATTTGTGGGACTTGGAGGCTTGAGGAGTTCATTGCTTTTGGGGACTTTTTTATTAGAAGTTCACAAGGAGGTAAATTCTTCAAATCTCCATGAAACTTTATGTAGTCTTCACCAATAGGAAGCCCTAAGAGTCCCCCTAATGCCTGGATAAGGTTCGTGTCCTGTGTCAGTAGTTTCGTGTCCGTTCTGGACACGTATCAGTCATGTGTGTTAGGTGTTCGACCAAATGTCTCTTAGAGTTCAACTTTACTATTTTTTAATTCTGTTTGAATAGGATTGTAGATCATTGTGTGCTCATTGATTTTTGTGTAGGAGCCTTGGTCGTTTCGTGTCTGTGTCGGGTGCAAATCAGCCTGGACACGAGTGTGTGCACTGGCTCGGGACTGTGTTGTTTCCACTGCTACTCGTGGCCAACAACTCGCTGGACACGGCGACTCAGGCCATGCCATTTGGCATGGGCCATGGGGCCATGACTGACACGAGGCCCTCCAAGTTGGAGATGCTCTCGTGTCGTGTCGGATGTGTTCCCCAGCCCGCTTTGGGTTTGCACTGTCAGATTCAGCCGAGTTTTTGTGCACAGGATTGGGTTCTGTTTTTATTCGATTTATATGGTTTTAATGATATTTTTAATTGCTAAGTAGATCCTAAATATCTTGTATAATCTCTGTTTAATTAGAATTTACTAGTTGGATTAGTTTTGATGGAGTTTTGGCTCGAATTGGGGTTGAACTGTGCATTTCTGATACATGGGTGATACTGTCCTGATACCAGTATTTTAATTAGTTCCTAAACCAATTAAAACCCTTGTTTTAGTAAAAAAATTTCACTTCTAATAATGCCCCACATATTGTTGTTTTGGGTTAATGCCAGATTACATTCGAGATTGGGTTTGATAGTATGATATGGGTTTTGGCAATGTGTGATAGTTATCTGTAAAATGATAAATGATATATATTGTTTCCAATTTTCTTTTCCCAACAGATTGATCCTGGTTTAATTGCTATTATTATTGATTAATTCTTCCTACATGTTTGTTTGCATATATTAATGAAACATTTAGATTCAAATGGGTTTTGGGATGTGTTATGAGGATTTTGACATGTTGAGTTGATTTCGAAATTGGGCAGTAGCATATTAAACTGAGAATGGAATACTAATTTCCTGAGAATGATTCTTTACTAAATTGATTTCCTTTCCTATACACTGTCACATACACTGTTCTTGATCCTGAAAACACCCCACAGTTATAGCTCACTGCTTTCATTACAAATTACCTGAAATTGTTGGGTTATGTTTTCCTGAGATTCATAGGAAACCTGGGATTAGTTTATACTGTTTTCCTGTATGCCATGTTCACACATTTCCTCCTCACAGCCTTGTATTTTCTTGAACACAGATTACACACACTTCTCACTAATTTTTCTTGCACTTGGGTAGTCAGTTTATGTGTAATTCCTGCACACACTCAATTTCCTCTCTGTTTTCTATTCCTGTACAGAGTTCACATTCTCTTCACTGGTTTGTAATTGCTGAAATGTACATAGCCACATGTACACACACACATTTTTCCTCTTCTTTACTGTTGTACATAATCACCTGAACACATTTCTCTTCTTCACTGCTTAGTGTTCCTGCACACACAAGACACATTCCTCTTTGTGTTGTACTGCCTACTAGCACAAACACACATTCCATTTGACACACACACACACTAGCCCTCTCTCCCTTTCTCTCTGAAATTCTAGTTAATGTGTGGGTCCAATGTTTAATTGATAAGTTGTACTATATGTATATATGCTCTATACATGTGTTGTATGTATATAGGTGTGAGCTTTTACTCTTGTATATATATATGAGTCTCTTGATAGATAGCTAAGGTAAGGAATTTATGTGTGGTTGTTGTTGGCTAGTATAGCCTAGGTTTGGTGTGTGTAGTCTAGTATAGTCTTGTTAGAGCCTAGCATGACTTGTTAGACCTAGATAGCCTAGTTTAGACTTAATTAGACTTGGTTGACCTAGTTTGACTTCTAGGGTTGACCAGAGTTGACCAAGAGTTGACTTTGGTCTAGATTGACTTAGAATCATGTAGAATGCATAGTAGGACTCTATTTTGATATTCTGGACTTATTGTGACTTGTGCTGTTCTGATTAGGAGCTAGACACCACTCCTTGGACAATACGTTTCATATCGGATACTCAAATACAGGCGAGTACATTCTCTGATCATTTCATATCCTGTTTAGAATTATTTCCTGCAGTAGATTACTTTACTTGTACTATCACGTTGGTCACACGGATTGGTACTATATGGATCCCATCTTAAGATGTTATCCTTAGGGAGCATCAGGTACTACATGTTTTGTGCGTTTCACTTGCATGGCGTATCATATGCTTTATTGGTTCTTTGATCACTTACGACATATACTCTTATGATCGTAGAGTCTTCCTAGAATCCTTATCCCATTTACGGGACTACTATGTATCACCTTCGGGGTCTATCACCTTCGGGGTCTATCACCTTCGGGGTCTGTTTCATAGCATCATAACAGAACCTGGCTGGATCCTTGTGTATTGATTGGGGGTACGGGGGAGTATAAATGGACATGTGAATAATACACCAGTAGTGTAGCATCAGAATCATTCCATAGTGTAGCATCAGAATCATCCCAGGCCATTTACATGTTCATGATTGTACACTGACTCACTAGTCACTGCTAGTTCTCTATGTATAGTAGATATTTCTATTACAGTTCTCTCTCTGTTTACATACTGCACTTCTTTCAGTACTTGTATCTTACTTTACTGCATGTTTATATTTTCTAACCTGCTATGAATTATTGAGATGTACTGTGCTCGCTTCTGTCCTGACTGGACCTGTTGAAAATATTACAGAGGACGAGGAGGAGGCCTGCCTGGACACCTACTACGGGACAGCCTTAGATGACACCTATGAGCTGGACCCTCAGGAGGATCCAGCAGTAGCTGAGGACCTTCCCCCGACTGCCTAGACTAGATAGTTAGGCTATTATCTTTATGTAGTTGGATTATGTTCCAGTTAGACTCTTTATTTGGAGATCAGTTTGTATATATTCTTTTATCTGAGACCTTGTATTGCTGGGATTATCTTAGACTACTGTTTATCTATTTCATTTCCTTGAGTTCTGTTCATATCGTGCTATCTCTTCCTTAGTTGTGATTGAGTTTATTATTGCTATGTCACCCCCATTCGGGGAGTATAAACTGTTTAGATATATATACTGCTAGATGTTGTGACTTAGGACAGCGTTCTACCGCCGACACTGCGGCGTAGGCTGGACGTATTTACGTCTCGTGCCCTTACTCTAGGGTGCGGGTCGTGACAACAACAACCAAACTGAAAACAGAAAAGTCTAGCTAAGCATTCGGCTCATCGGCCTCAGGTCCTGCGTCCTCCAATGGGGACTCTGGCAACACCATGGGGTACAGAACCGGGTCATAATAGCTGTTGATTAACAGCTCAGCATCCTCAATATCCCCTAAAAATGTTATCTCCAGTTAGGAGGGAGTAAAGTACAATTCATGCTAATTTGACAATTAAAAATAATAATAGAATCATGCACTTTTAAACAATTTGAAGTAAACAGTTTTCTAGCAGTTGAACAATGTGATTTGAATAAGCAATGAATATGACCGGCTTGGGTTGTACAGTTGTATCCTATTGATACGATATGGCTTATCCCCGTGTGCATTAGGGGTAAGCTAATACAGTTCTAAGTTATTACTTTGAATGTGGTCATAAACATTACACTTCCTCCAGTATCCAACAGTCAATCAGTCAGTGGTCTCAGAGAGAGTTTCGTGTTGCATCGTGGTTTAAACTTGCAGTAAAGCGATTATTAAATAATTGTAAACTAACATAAAATGTACTTGCCTCAAATTGGACTGGACTTGAAGGGTTGAAGACTTCGAGATGGGATTTAGGCTCGTCCTCGAAATCCTACATTCGAGAAGTTTGACTCAGATTCCAGACTTACCAAGCTAACTATGCTAGTTGCAATCTCTAATTGTGTCCTAATCAATTTTAATCTTTATTTATGCAATCACAAACAAAAATACGATTATCGGTGCGTTGTAATTAATAACGAAGAAAAGATTAATTTGACTTGTATTTTGGAAAAACTCGTAGTTACCAATTTATTGGATTAAAACTTTGTATTTTCGTAATTATACATATAAAACTAAATTTCTTGTTTTAATGAGAAAACATGATCGTTGTTTAAATATTACAAACTTGTAAATTTAATGTGATAAAAATTGACTAATTTTCTATATCAAAATAATATTTATTTTAGATTTACGCGTATATGCTAAAAATCTGCAAAACCAGAAAGTGAAAGAAAACTACGCTACCATAATTACAGGCCACAGAAAAATAGAAAAGCTGGGCTTATGCCCTTACAATTTATTTTACATAAATTGAAATAAGAAGAAACAGTTGTTAGTTCTAACATTATCCTACAATTTAATTATGAATAAACTAATAATTAAAATAAATTAAATTAATAATGAGTCTCAGATACTGGTCCAATCGTCATATAGGCTAATGCCTCAACGTCCGGGCGAAGCCGGTTTCGTTTTCACTTAGCCGGGGCCCATTGACCAATACGTTCGTCGCCCAAAATCTAAAATAATAATCTTTTCCGAAAAATTATTTTAAAATCATTTTAAAATTATAATTAAATTTTATAGAAAAATTCGGCAGCATTTTCTCTATTTTCGGTCAACCCAAAAACTGGGAAATGTGCCATAACACCATTTATAAAAAGTCCCAAACCAGGGATCACCCAGAATTTAATACCAAACCATTTTACACCACAGTCAAAATTCACAGAATAATTCCCGAATTTAAATCGGAACCCGCAATATAGTTTCGGGAATTCCCGAAATGAATTCGAAAATCACAACGCCTAAAATCCCGAAAGTATATTTCGGAAAAGTCCGAAATAAACGCCGAATATCACAGAATATTTCCGGAAAAATCCGAAGCTACGACGTCGCTAAAAACCGAATTCCCGGGAGGGAATCGGGGACCAATCTCATCATAGACAAACGAAATGGGACGGGACAGAGGAGTTATACCATGGGTTGCTCGGCTAGAGCTCTCAGATGCAAATTTATAGAAATAACAGAGATCCGAACAGCAACGGAGACAGCGTCCGAAGTCGGAAACCAGCTTCTGCCCAAGAACGGAAAGCCGTGGAAAAGTGCAGGACCTCCAATGGAAGTAGCCAGGAGATACGGGTTGCTGGAACAGGGTGCTGAAATAGCGCGGGGTCGCCTAGGGTACGGTGCGGGCCAGAAACGTGTGCTGGTGGCGACCGAGCGGGGGCACGCGGAGTGGGGTGGCCGGGACAGCGGCCGGTGGAAGGGCGTTGGGCCGGCAGGGTCAGCTAGACGGGCGGGTGCCGGTCGGATCTGGCCAGGGGCGAGCGGCCGGGACAGCGGGGCGCGGAAGGTCGGACCACGGGCGGCCGGGAAACGCGCGCGGGGTGCGCTGGAAGGGGTGCTGCCGGATCGGGGTCCGGCGGACGGAGTCGCGCAGAGTCGAGGCCGGATGGCCGAGAGGGGCTCGGGGGAGGTTGGTTCTGAGTGGGGAGTGCTTTCTTAGGAAGAGGGGAGAGGAGGGATGGTGGGTTGCTGTTAGGGAGAAGAGTGAAAGAGAGGGGGAAAATATAAGGAAGTGGAGAACGTGGAGTTGTGAGGAGTGAGGAGGAGAGTGAAAAAATGAGGAAAAAAAGGGGGGCTGAGCCTGGTCGTGGCTAAGGGGGAGACCGAGTTAGTTTCTTTTTTTTTCTTTTTTTTTTTACAAAAAATAGTAATCAAAATTTTCAAATAAAATGGATTGGGTTCCAATTGGGTTTCGGGAAACTGGTCCGGGCTCGGGTCAGGTAAGCAATCAAAAGCCAATTATTAATTTGAAATTAATTTTTAAACCCATAATAAATTAATAATAATATTAATAATATTATAATAATAATATTAAATAGCATTACAGAAACTGGGTTTCACAATATATATAAGTATGTCTATATATATATATATATTTGTATATATCAATTTACATATATATATATATATATATATATATATATATATATATATATATATATATATATTGGTGTCTCATTTATGTGTTATGAGTGTAGGAAATTTTGGGTTTGTATAGAGAGAATGGGGTGATGGTAGAATTGGTTTGGAGTTGTGTGTGTGTTTGTATTAGAGAGTTAGAGAGTTAGAGAGGAGAGTTAGAGAGGATTGAGAGTGAGAGATTATTGGAGAGTATGAGAGGAGGGAGTGAGGATTAGAGAGTGAAGTAGGGGGCACTGCTGTGTAGTGCAGGGTGTATCAGTCCCCATACAGGGGACTGTTTCATATCAAACAGCAGCAGTAGCAGTAAGGTTACTGCTATTAAATAGCAGTGAAGGGGGGGGGAAATCAGCCCCCTTAGTTGGCCTATAGATGGGCTACTTAGCAGTCCTTACCAACCCCATGTATCAGCCATATTAGGTCCATATTAACCCCCCTAATGACAGCCTATAAGAAGTCTCAAACCAGTCCTTAACACCATATAACAGTCCTACATTGATAGCCACTAATTAGCCCATTGACAGTCCCAAATCAGTCCCTAAACCAGCCCCAATTCAGCCTATGATTAGTCCACAAACCAACCCTATAGCTGTCCCATTCCAGCCCCTTTGACTGTCCCAAATCAGTCCATTTGTAGGCCCCCATATCAGCCCAAATTGACAGCCATAGGCACCCTTAGCAACCCCATATGAGGCCCCCACTTGACATCTTATAGGACCCCAAACCAGCCTATAACCAGTCCCCTTACTAGCCCATTGAATCAACCCTTATTAGCTCATTGAATCAGTCAATATTAGCCCTTAGATTCAGCCATTTAGCAAGCCCAAATCACTCCATGTTCAGGCCCATATTAGCCTATAGGACAGCCCCTCAAATCAGCCTATATATGTATCCTATATATATTTATATATATGAGTTTATATATGTATTTGTGTGTGTGAGTTTATATATGAGTATGGTATGTGTCTATAGGTGTGAACCTATGTGTCTATAGGTGTGAGCCTATAGGAGAGCCTAAGTGTGGTGCCATATGTGAGTTAGTGAGTGAGTGTTGGTGTGTGGGTGTTTAGTTAGATGTGAGAATGATATAAGGGTAAGGTAATGAGGATAACCAACATGTGTCCTAAGATGGACTAGATATCTAGGAAACCTATATTTCTTGGTAGGTAAACCCTAGATAGGATAGTATCTAGCTACCCTAAGGATCCTAGGCTAGTATCTTGAGTATGAGCGGGGTTTCCTTTGTAATGGGCAAGGTATCGGGAATACCTTATAAAGGATTATGTAGGTAATTGCCATTAGCTAAGGTATGTGAGTTTAGGGTTTAAGATATGGTTAGAATTTGGTTCCCCTGGTTGGTAATGGTCAGAAATAGCGCTCCTAGACTAGTTTTGATTTCGATTGACCATTTTGACCAAAAGTCAACAAAAGTCAACCGAGAGTCAAGCTTAGCCTATTAGTGACTAGAATTGACCAAAACCAACCAGAGTTGACCAGTTGACTGAAAGTCAACTGTTAGTCAACATTGACTAGTTTGACCTAGTGTTGACCCAAGGTTGACTCAGTGTTGACCAGAGTTGACCTTTTGACCAAAAGTCAACTGTAAGTCAATCCTTAACCCAGATTGACCTAGTTTGACTTGGATTGACTTCCTGTGACCTTGTTTGACCTTGGTTGTCCTAGTGTGACCTAGTTTATTTCTGTATGAGCTAGTTTATCTTGGTGTGACTTAGTTTGACCTAGTTTTGACTTAGACTTGCATATCATGACTAGATTAGCATTTTTTTCATTATTAAACCCTGTTTGGACTCATGGCATCTCATATTTAGGTCTGTGATTACTCTGAGCATCTGTTCACCTTATCAGCTCAGGACCACAGGCAAGTACATTTACTGATAGTTTTCATTGTCTTAATATCTGCTATATCCGATTCAGTTGTAATGTCTTACTTGATTTCTAGATACGATAGTTCACGGACTAGTATATGTCGGATCTTGTCATGAGATGTTGTTCCCGGATTACTTGGTATATTGGTACAAGACTCGACTTGTTACTTGTACTTATATAGACATGGACTTGGGAGTGGGTTGATCACCTACTTTTGAATCCCGTGTCATGACGTGTTATGTCCGTATCCTTTATACTATTCGGGGGATGGGGAGTTATTAGTGGTTGTGTGATCAAAATCCATACTTGTTCTTCATACTTGTACTTGTTACATTGTTCATAGCTATACCCTCGCCTCACGACGGGTAAAGCCTTCCCTACATGTTTATAACTTTCCATGGTGACCGGCCTTATTCTTCACACTTGTACTTTTCACTTGTTCATAGCCGGTCAGATGGAAAACCTGAACATATTTTCCCAAGCCGATCACACAACGTACTAATAATTCAAGGCACCTTTTATATTTATTATCGTATGAGGCTAAGTTCTGTTCGGAAGAAGGATTACAACCCCGGTCCTTATTTGGTTTAAGGGTTGTAACTCGATTTCCGAATAGTTTCCAAGTCATCCTATATATACATATATATATATTGTCGTCCTATTCAGTACTCACATCTTGATATATATTTTCTGTTGATTTTGTCTTGTATTTCATTATACTGTCTCTTATAGAATTTGTTAATTCATATGGAACTGCTGTTAGTGTTTGTACTTGCTCATTTTCTTGACAGCATACCGTTGATATATTACAGATGATTCTGAGGCAGATTGCCCGACCTATTATGGGGACGGGTTAGATGGAGTAGACCTGGACCGTGGCTTGATAGTAGAACCACTAGACTTTGCACACCCAGAGTAGTGTAGCTTAGTTAGATTTGCCTGGTCTGCGAGCCAGCTAGTACTTTTAGACTGTAGTAGTTTATATTATATTTCTGTGACTCTTTAGTATTGTGTATAGCTTTGGGCTTGTGTGGATCTTGAACTATTTCCTGCTTTCATCCATCATATTTCCTTTCCGTGCTATCTACCTTAGTTTTACTTTGTGATTGAGACCGTATTGCTATGTCACCTCCATTCGGAGTGTATATACTGTATAGGTACCTCTATACTGTTTAGTTATAGTATTTATATATGACCTATACAGCATTTTATCGCCGATTCTGTGGCGTAGGCTGGACGTAACCACGTGCTCGTGCCCCCCTTCAGGGTGCGGGTCGTGAGACGGCCTTATCCTGCTCCATTGTACACTTGTTCATAGCCGGTCAGATGGAAAGCCTGATCATGTTTCCCAAGCCGATCACATAACGCACTAATGATTCAAGGCACATGTTATATTTATTTATCATAGGAGGCTAAGTTTTATTCGGGAGAAGGGTTACAACCCCGGTCCTTGTTTGGTTTAAGGGTCGTAACTCGGCTTTCGAATAGTTCCCAAGCCATCCTATATATTGTCATCCTATTCAGTACTCACATCCTATTACATATTTCCTGTTGATTTTGTCTTGTATTTCACATGTTCTGCATGCTCTTATGCTATACCTTGATTGGAGGCTAGGTTCTGTTCAGGAGAAGGGTTACAATCTTGGTCCTTGTTTGGTTAAAGGGTTGTAGCTCGGCTTTCGACTGGCTCCCAAGTCATTCCATATCTTTGTCTTGTATTTCATTATACTGTCTCTTATATAAAGGATACATATGACCGGTCTTGACCCAATCTACGCGTTAACTACCAAGAGAGCAAGTTAATCTATAACCCCACGTTGCATAAAGTTGTTTCCACTTTCCAGATACCTTGTAGATACTTGTAATAGATAATTGTTTCAGTTATTTTATTTCCTATTTATTAAGGCCTTGCATTTAATAGCAGCAGACAAAAATAATATATTTCATATTTCAACCAATTCTTATTCCCATCCTCTCTCCACTTCTCTAGGAGGCCTGGCCTCAAACTCAGGAAATCCATAAGCCCAAACACCCATCTCATGGAACTACTGTTAGTGTTTGTACTTGCTCATTTTTCTAACAAGATACCGTTGATATATTACAGATGTTTCTGAGGCATAGTGCTCGACCTACTATGGGGTCGAGACAGATGGAGACTTAGGCCAGGATTGTGGCCTGTTAGTTGACCCACTAGACTTTGCATACCCAAAGTAGTGTAGCTTAGTTAGGTTTGCCTGGACTACAATCCAGCTAGTACTTCCAGACTGTAGTATTCTATATTATATTCTGTGACTCTTTGATATTGTGTATACCTCTGGGCTTGTGTTGGATCTTGAACTTATTTTCTATTTTCATCTATCATATTTCCTTTTCGTGCTATCTACCTTAGTTTTATCTTGTGATTGAGACTGTATTTACTATGTCACCTCCATTCGGAGTGTATATACTATACATGTACCCTTTTACTGTTTAGTGTAGTTTTCGTAGACGACCTATACAGAATTCTACCGTCGATTCTGCGGCATAGGTTGGACGTACCCATGTGCTCGTACCCTTAATCAGGGTGCGGATCGTGAAACACATGTATACAATATATATTTATATATACATACTCACATATATAATATATATACACATATATATACATATCATTTATATAATAAAAGATTTAATAAATATAAGTCGTTATCATTTAATAACAAACAAAGTAATATTAATGATAATAAAAATCCTAATAACAATTAAATATAGCCCAAAAGTCGTTTCTAATGGATATAAAATGAACAATACTTATCTGGCTCCAGAAGATCATACAAATTTTGTAAAAATACTATTTAATAATAATAATACCTATAATCTACCTATAACAAATATTTAGAAAATAATTGCCAATTCCTAAAAATATATACAAAAATATTTGTATTTTCCAAACATGTCTACAAGACCGTATTTCGTCCCACTACATGCCTACATGGGCTTAGATTTCACTTGGGCCCAATCTGGACAGGTTTGGTACAACCGGGTTCCATAAAACTCAATAATATAATTAAATATTAAATAAAATCTTCGGTAAGGGTTAAGTCGCAACTTGGCCTAGTTTTCCTAGTTAGAACGTCACTATGGCTCGGCCTTCCCTACCAGGGCTAATACACTAGTCAAAGCACGCTATTGCGCTATCCGTACCACGATTTCTAATCACCTTGTACTTCAAAACTCAACCATGGCTAAACTCATTTATCGTAGTAATTAACCAAATAATTATTTATAAAAATCTAAAAATTACCATTTAAGACAAATAAATAATAAAAAAATATTTCAAAATTTTTTGGAAAGAGGAGTTACAATAGTGTTAAAATAAATGAGAATGTCATTCTCCGTCTAAATTTACACGGAAACCTAATTTTTCTTTTTTTTTTGTTTTGTAGAAAAAAATCTGTCAGGAATAAGAAATCAAGACTTTTCGTTCTACTTTCAAGCGAATGCTAAATCTTATGGAGGAGGTCAATATAGATGTTGGCCGTTTATCTGAGCTAGTTATTGATTTCTTAAAGAATATCGATTTCTGGAATTTTGTCAAGATTTTCTACCAAAATAGAGTCCACGTCTTCGAATTGGCCAAGGTAACGGAAGGGCTTGAGAATTTAATTACAAGTTACACAGAAGAAGAAGATGGCGTCGGGTGCTTTGAATTGAGCACCACTGTTAAAATTGTGCCAAGCGTCGATGATATGGCAGTCATCTTCGGTCTACCGCTGAAGGAAGAAAGCGATAATGATGTTATTTACAGAAGATTGATAATGGAAAAACAACAGCAGCCCACACCACCAGCATCATTGAGCCTGTGTAGAGATCACATCACAAGATTGCGGGCTAATTCTAAGGACAAACACTCAGAAGTCACAAATAAGGAAGTGAGAGAGAAGTTCTTTGAATTGTTACAACGGCTTCGTGGCAGAGATAATGCTGTTAATCTAGATGATTTTTGTCATGCCCCGATCCCGCAGAGTCCTTTCGTCCTCACTTCGGACTCTTTGAGACCGATCGTCCTCGCTAAGGCGTGATGCCATAGAAGCTTAAGTTGTGCTTGCACAAGGCCAAGACCTGTAACAAGACAAGATAGACAAGATTGACAATACGCAACGGAACATATTGCAGATAACTGAAGCAACAGCGGACATATTTCAGAATACATGCATTGAACACAATGGTAACAAGAAACAATTATCTTTATTGATTTCATTTGAACAAATTACAAGCTCTCGATTCTCTCTGATACAATGATACATTCTCTTAGAACTTTACAGATTACAATGATCCCGTTCCCATACATTACAACCCTTTATATAAAAAATCAACTCTTGCAACAGATGTCATCTCTTCTGATTTCTGGCTCCTAAGGATGAGGCACGGGCTATCGCTTTAGACTATCCTTCTCGATGCATATTGCACCTGCATGCAGACTGATGGTGGGTCAGTATATCAGCGTACTAGTGATTGCGAACAAAGAGCTACATTTGTCTGAAACGATCACTGTTCATTTAGTGAGAAAATGTTTCTTATGATGTGATCTTTCTACTTTTTACCTATGTTCATTTCATGCATACAGAGTCAGTTTACATCTCTTTTGAAATCATCTTTGAAAAGCCACAGTCTATTTCAGTTCTTTTAGAGCATGCAAGGGACTAATCATTTCAAGCACGAAGACAATCTATTTCTGTGGAGTGCGCAGCGTATTTCATGAGCATATTCAGTTCATTTGTTTAAGCAACTCTTAGGGACAATTATCAGCACGATGATATATCTTTTTTTTAGAAGAACATAACATTTCATTACAATGGATTAATCTCTCCAAGCAATTAATGTAGAAAACTCAAGTAGTATAAATGTGTCACTTTTCAGTGATTCTTACCATAGCCGACCGTCCATCCCTGCACAAGATAAGGATTAGCATAAACATGATAAAACTGACATTCTTTCCTGTTTATCTCTACATCGTTAGCTCTTTAGCAAAACATATGATAGACACATGCAGACCGATTGGCAGCTGTGACTCTCCGGTGATCAGCTCTGCACCAATCTACACTTATCTATATGATGGTCCATGGGAAACCCATGATTAGCTGCTGTGACTCTTAGGTTCAGCTCGTCGCTAAGGACATTGATGCAACACCCGAGGTCCTTGCACCTCTAGGTGTCTAGATAATCTCTCATAGGCCGATCAGCTCCCAGTGCCCTAGAAACCGTCGAGAGATCTAGTGACCTTGTATACAAGTTGTCCGAGACCAATGCATGAATACACATCTAACAGATAAACTCTTTGAGGGGCAATGATTTATCTTTCTCTATATCAATCTTTGTAATAACAGATCTATGACTTTTCCTTCTCTCTTTGTAACAACAGAGCTATGACTTTGCTTCTTTCTTTTCTGTGATCTCAGAGTCGAAGCTCCTACATAATTCTTTTCTTTTGCAACATGTAAAAGTCCGTCTGTACATGTCTAGCATTCAGAGCATATTTGAAGGATAAGCAATTATTCATTTCTTTGAAATATGAAAGCAGTTCTGTTTAGATTAAGCATAAACATTCTTTCTTTGTGAGCATATGAATTCAGGACATGTGAGCAATCTCTTTTCTCTTCTTATTAAACATGGCAATAGTTCTCTCTTTTGAGACAATAATTCTAACTTGTTTAACATGGCAGGCATCTCGTTTGATTTAACATAGCAAACATTCATTTCTTTTTATCAGGCAACAATCTTTCTTTAGCATACAGGTATCAGTTCGTTTCTTATTAGCAGGCAACAATTTTTCTTAGCATACAGGTTAACTCTGTTCTTGTTCTTAGCATGGCAACATTTGGATTCTCTTATAAGCATAATCATTGATTTACTGTCTTGTTATTAACAATAGCATTCAATCAAAAACTCAGATTCTTATTAGGTGTAAGCGAATCAGCAAATGAGACTTCGTCCACTCATCCAGATCAATCGTCATCTGTTGCAAAGCTAGCAATCCGATCTTTCTTCCTATCTAGTGCCTTCGCGGAGCGGGGCACTACATAATTACCCACCGAGAAGAAGTTTTGTCCTCAAAACTTAAGAAGAAACTTAAGATATCCATATCCACGATAGTCCTCATCCTTTGCCATCATCAATCCATGAAATCATAATTCAGATCATATCAAAACTTTTGTTCAATAAAGTATATCAATCTCAATCAACGAAATCGATAAAACATTTGCCGGCATCATAAAAATATTTACGGACTTATTGTATGGAACGTTCATCTCATTATTGATATTGAGTGAGCAAAGGAATTTCGATCAGGAGAACATCTTTGAATCAATATTTGGCCAAAGGATCGTGTTGCTCTGATACCACTTTGTCACGCCCCGATCCCGCAGAGTCCTTTCGTCCTTGCTTCAGACTCTTTGAGACCGATCGTCCTCGCTAAGACATGATGCCGTGCAAGCCTAACTTGCGGTTGCACAAGGCCAAGAACTGTAACAAGCAAGATAGACAAGATTAACAATACGCAGCGGAACATATTACAGATAATTGAAGCAGCAGCGGACATATTTCAGAATACATGCATTGATCACAATGGTAACAAGAAACAATTCTCTTTATTGATTTCATTTGAACAGATTACAAGCTCTCGATTCTCTCTGATAAATGATACATTCTCTCAGAACTTTACAAATTACAATGATTCCGTTTCCATACATTGCATCCCTTTATATACAAAACCAACTCTTGCAACAGATGTCATCTCTTCTGATTTCTGGCTCCTGAGGATGAGGCACGGGCTATCGCTTTGGACTGTCATTCTCGATGCATATTGCACCTGCATGCTGACTGATGGTGGGTCAGTATATCAGCATACTGGTGATTGTAAACAAAGAGCTACATTTGTCTAAAACGATCACTGCTCATTTAGTGAGAAAACGTTTCCTATGATGTGATCTTGCTACTTTTTACCTTTGTTCATTTTATGCATACAGATTCAATTTATATCTCTTTGAAAACATCTTTGAAAAGCCACAGTCCATTTCAGTTCATTTAGAGCATGCAAGGGACTAATCATTTCAAGCACGATGACTATCTATTTCTGTGGAGTACGCAGCGTGTTTCATGAGCATATTTATTTCATTTGTTTAAGCAACTCTTAGGGACAATTATCAGCACGATGTTATATCTTTTCTTTATAAGAACATAACATCTCATTGCAACGGATTAATCTTTGCAAGCAATTTATGTAGAAAACTCAAGCAGTATAAATGTGTCACTTTTTCAGTAATTCTTACCATAGCCGACCGTCCATCCCTGCCCAAGACAAGGATTAGCATAAACATGATAAAACCGACATTGTTCCCTGTTCATCTCCGCATCGTTAGCTCTTTAGCAAAATATATGATAGACACATGCAGACCGATTGGCAGCTGTGACTCTCCAGTTCAGCTCTGCACCAATCCACACTTATCTATATGATGGTCCATGGGAAACCCATGATTAGCCGCTGTGACTCTTGGGTTCAGCTCGTCGCTAAGGACATTGATGCAACACCCGAGGTCCTTGTACCTCTAGGTGTCTAGACAATCTCTCCTAGGCCGATCAGCTCCCAGTGCCCTGGAAACCGTCGAGAGATCTAGTGACCTTGTATACAAGTTGTCCAAGACCAATGCATGAATACACATCTAGCAGATAAACTCTTTGAGGGACAATGATTCATCTTTCTCTATACCAATCTTTGTAATAATAGAGCTATGACTCTGCCTTCTCTCTTTGTAACAACAGAGCTATGACTCTATCTTCTTTCTTTTCCGTAATCTCAGAGCCAAAGCTCCTACATAATTCTTTTCTTTTTCAACATATACAAGTCCGTTTGTACATGTCTAGTATTCAGAGCATATTTGAAGGACAAGCAATTATTTATTTCTTTGAAACATGAAAGCAGTTCTTTTCAGATTAAGCATAAACATTCTTTCTTTGCGAGCATACGAATTCAGGACATGTGAGCAATCTCTTTTCACTTCTTATTAAACATGGCAATAGTTCGCTCTTTTGAGAGAATAATTCTAACTTGTTTAACATGGCAGGCATCTTGTTTGATTTAACATAGCAAACATTCATTTCTTTTTATCAGGCAACAATCTTTCTTTAGCATACAGGCATCAGTTTATTTCTTATTAGCAGGCAACAATTCTTCTTAGCATACAGGTTAACTCTGTTCTTGTTCTTAGCATGGCACATGTGGATTCTCTTATAAGCATACACAATGATTTACTGACTTGTTATTAACAATAGCATTCAATCAAAAACTCAGATTCTTATTAGGCGTAAGCGAATCAGCAAATGAGACTTCGTCCACTCACCTAGATCAATCGTCTTCTGTTGTAAAGCCAGCAATCTGATATTTCTGTCTTTCTAGTAACTTCGCGGAGCGGAGTACTACAATTTGGCCAAGCTAATAATCTTCGACTTGTGTCAAATAGTATTCTTCACAAAGTCTGGCAGTTCAAATTTATCGTACAGATTCTTGGCCTTGGTAGACAATGTGGACGTCATCAACAGTATATGCTAGCTAAGGTTAATCCTGGCATATGTAATGGATAGCATAAAGAGGACAAGAAACAAAACTGAACGGGAGGATTACTCAATGTCTTACTCCAAATTGGAAGGTTGCACAATATACTTCCTCTATTGGTTTGCAGAACATAGTACACTTATGAAAAGGAAGTTCGACCAAATTCCTGATTACCCAAGATTTTTTACATGGAATGGGTACGAAATCTCAAACTTCCTCAAGGCCGAATATCACAACAAGTTGAGATCGAAGATGATATTCGAAGATCTGGTTATACCTGTTGGGGAACAACAAGGGCACAAAGAAGATGAGCTGTAATGACCCGCTCCGCCCTAGCGGAATGCCGATTCAAACGGCAAGTGCAACGACTCGAACGAGCCGTCGACCCGAAGAGTTGGCATCGACCTGATGAAGAATCGATACAAGGTTTACATCGGCCCGTCAAGAGGAATCCAGACTTAGACTTTCAAAGGCGCGCTCGGAGTATCACTCGGCCGATACGAACATCGCTAAGGTGGGTGGCTCCGATGAACCCGTCTTTGCTTAGCCTAGACACATAACAATTCGGACACTAATGCTAGAATTGCTAGGCGATAACACCGCGCATGCTAATAAATGACTCAACGCACCTAGCTAAGGAAATAATCCCATCTTGTATGCTTGTATAGAATATGGAAAAGAATATAAAAAATGTGAGAACTCTTGCACCGCGCTCTTCACTCGTGCTAAGGCACGGGCTTACATTTCGAGTTCCTTATGCGTTCAACAATGAAACATAGAATGGATTACAACAATAAAACGGGAAGACTATCAACATAGTCGTTCCGAGTAGAGTATAGCAACATTGAAAGATTATGGGACCGATGGGTCGCCAAGGCGACTCTCGCAAGGAGAGTTGCATAATGTGTGAATGAAAGAATGAATGGATAAGTGAATGAATGAACCAACGAATGAAAGAATGAATACGTGAATGAATCAACGAACGAACGGACAAGTGAAAAGAAAGAAAAAAATAATGAATAAAAGATAAGGAAGAAAGGAATGGTTAGAGACAGGTATGACGGGCACGTGCAACGGGGCTCGCTACTCGCGCTGCACGGACGCCAACCTGGTCGATAACGTATTATGGCTAAGGTTTAGCCTACGGCTCGAAGACAGCCATTAAGTTAAAATGAAAAATAATACGAAATGGTCGTGGACAATCCCCTCGTATACGGGAGGTAGGAGATATAAGGGATTTTCAGCGGCACGGTCAAAGGGGGGACGTGGCCGGTCCGGACAAAAATTAAAGGGGCTTACGGGTTGCCTGGGTGGGGCATGGCCACACGGGGGACGTAAGTGCAGGGTATTTCAAGACACTTTTAATGTGTACCAGCCGCACGCTCTGAATAGTTGCAAAATACCAAGCAAAAAAGGGTCCAAAATGGCTTGTGATGCTAGCGACCGGTGCATATAGAGTTAAGTGGGCTTTGCTGGTGGCGATCCACGTGCAAGTCCTTGCATTGAACAAAGTGGTCTAAGTTAACTAAATGAAGTGCCTTCTGAACAGGATTGAAATATAACACACCAAAGTATAAAGAGTACTTCGTGAAATTGAGTTAGGAAACACGCCTACGACGCGCTAGGCCTGAGGCAGGGACACGTCCTTGACATTTAATGCTTACGTAAATCACGATAAGTTATTACATATGAATTGTTGACTAACTTGGTTTACTTTGGACAGGGAAGGCCGGACGGTAAGTATAGGTAAGTCGTGCATGAAATTCCATGCGACACTTGTATTCGGCAACCTGAGATAGGCTATAAAATATGCCATGTAAATGATCATAAGACAAAATTAGAAAGACAATGAATGATAGACGGTGCACAAAAGTAAATAGAACGTGTTTGGTAATGATAGCATTGTGGGCGAGCTAGCCTCCCCACCAGTGTATAACAATGTACTGATAACCCCACAGTCTGCTTACAGGATACAGGAGACTTCGGCGGGTGCGGAGCTTCCATCGAACGTGTTAAGGCACGGAGCCAACTCTGGGGCCTTGGAACGTTGCAAGAAGCTGAAGTACCCTATACATGACATAATGTATCAGAACATCGCCATGAATCATTCCATCTTGTAAGCCACTTGCCACGCCTTTTATGTTTCAGAAAGGGAGAGCTTGAGCGATTTATAATATTGGCCTAGCGTCGCTTGTAAATTTTTTGAAAATCAATAAAGAGTTTGAATTCGCTTCAGCTTGTGTTCATTTACTTTCCGCTGCAAATGGGGACACTCTGTGCGACTCTGTGGCCTAGCTCAAATCGACTGTTTCTAGACTTAGCCTTGTATGGGCGCAACCTAAGCCAGTGCGGCATTACGTCTTAGCGAGGACGATCGCTCCTGCGGGAGCGGGGCGTGACAGATTGGTATCAGAGCACGGATTTACGTCCTTGGACTTCATTTTGATTTTTTCCGTTTTGAAAGCTCGTTGGAAACAAAAGAAGTGTACGCTCTCTATCTTTGTGCCTTGGGATGTTCCATATAATAAGTCTAAAATTTTCAAAAGCTTGTACAAGTACTCGGTTGAACGGGATCGATAGGCAAAGGCCTTTGTGCCAAACCACGACGGACTTAAGTCGGAAGAAAACCAAAATGCTAAAAGTTAGCAAACGCAAGGCGTGCTTGAATAACCTTATGCTGACAATAGAGAACGAGTATGCGAGGCCGAAGTATAGTTCGAACGGGATGGTTATGTACGCAGCCTTTTGGCTAAGTTGTGCTGAGTATCGCGCACCTAGACCTTCTGGTGCGAACGAGTTCGTGAGCGAGATCGACTATAGCACGGACGAGAGCAAGTGAGACTTAGAATGTACGTTGATGGAGACATTACTTGACCAAACGCTAAAGCGAGCACGAGAGATGGTTTTTAGACTTTGAGGAATGGGCGAACGCGCGATTGAACACTTCGATTGGGAATCGAATAATCTTTTGAGGATTTATAGAATGACTTGACTCCGAGTGGTGTATGTGATAGGTTCGAAGAAAAATAAGAGCGAGTGTCGTTGACTAGTCGAGTGGCTCGAACCCTGAGTGGTGTATGGACGTTATAGAAATTGTTCGAGCAAGAATAAAGGATTTGCGGATAGAACGAGTATGTCGGCGAGCGATGATATTGCGCAAAGTCTTAGAACGAGTAACGCTTGGTTGGTTTTGACTTCGATAGTCTCAAACGAGATATCGTTCGAACGAATTGAGAATACGTAGTAAGAATTACGAAACGATTGAATAGAGAGTCGGAACGATAAAACGAATGGAGGTCTTGGTCGAGGAAACATGGAAGATCGTGCATGCGATTTAAAATTTAGTCGAAGGAATAGAAACTTGAGTTGAGGTGAAATACCAATGGACAAGATCGAAGATAGCACGATTGGAAGATAGCGTGCATGGAAAATGTTGGTTTGGAGATACGAGAATGACTAAGGATTTGGAATGGATGTTGCTCAATGAAGAGTTAGCACGAGACAATGTGAATTAAGGAAATTAAGTTGCAAGACTTGGAATTTGTTGCAAAAGGAAGATCGTCGGGTTATGTACATCATCGATGGTATTGAGGCGTATCAAAGATCGATGTACAATAACTCGGAGGTACTCTGATTCGATGAATGACGATCGTGTTAGAAGTTATTGTTTTGAAGAATGCTATATTGGAGATTTTGATAGAAATGAACGTTTGGATGAAGAAGGATAGTGACTTGATTGTTCGGTGATAACCACAACGACAACGATCTTGTCTTGCACGAGCTCAACTCCAGCCTCGCACATACGTCACGTCGGATTTGGGACGAGCGTTCTGCGTGAGCATTGGCATGGTGATTCATGTCCAGCGGGAACGATCGAACTCGAAATACCTTGACATGGCAATTTTGATTGCTATGACTTGTGGTTTGAAGCGAAGGCGAATTGAGGATTGATCGGACGTATAATAGACGGCGAAGTAAAGTTGAGGATTGAGTTGGCCCAATCCGCATATCGAAAATGAGTAAGTCTAGACTCAACACAAGAGTTACGTCCCGATGAGGACGATTATTCCGCAGGAACGTTGACGTGGTGATTCATATCCACCGTGGATAATCAGGCTTGCGTGAGATCGGGGCACGACATATTGTAAGGCTAGACGACCTTGTGATCGACTACGTGGATTGGATAGGATGGATAGGTGAATGGTAACACTTGAAGAGATAGACTACGATAATAACTAGTGCGGATGCTCGACATCAACATATCAAGAATTTGATTAAAGACAACCTATCGTAGGACGAATTTCCTAAACGAGCTCGGACTTGGAGCGGAGAATGTGTTGATGCGAATAGGGTGAACATTGCTTGATGTTTAGGAATTTGAGTGAAACGAACTTGGGTAGAGAATACTCCCGTACAAACGAACAAATGGTTTGACCATAGAATTTGGGGCGAGCGTCGTGCAACGAACTTGTATGATGAGCCACGGACTTTACTTGTAACTATGACCCTGTGAGACGACCTAGCGGATAGGCGGACGACCCTATGCCGAGTGATTGAACGTGTGCGATTGACCTTACTGTATCGTCTGGACGGACGATAGACTTGGGGCAGCAAGATTTAGAGTATGACGGGAAACAGGGAGTGTACGTGAGCGACGACGTGAGTGGCTCCAAACAAAAGTGAATGATAGGAATGGATGATGCACAAGTAAAGTTGGGATAACAAATTGAATCATTGATAGGAAGATGTACTCGATGATAGTGTAACACTTGGTCTTGAATCGGACGGAAGGTACTTAAGACTTGGTCGACTCCGCTAAGAAGAAATCGTATTGATTTCGTAGACAAGAACGCTTGAGAAACAAATCGGATCATCTCGAGGATCAAGACAAACGATAGTAAGATGCACGTAAGTTCGGTTTTAAATCGAAGTTAGTGAAACGATCGGTAAATCAAAACTATCACGAGTAGCTTGTCCGACTTCATTAATCGCTAAGCCTGGTTGAAACGTACGTATTCGGGGGACGCCTTGAATATGTGCACAGTCCCCACGCAACGATATAATGAACTCGAATGCAACTGCAAGTGGGTGTTGAGATGTGCATGAACAACAATTGAATAAATACCATCAAGTTTAAAATGAATGGACAGTCATTCCATAAAATTCACCAAACGCATGCAATATAAAACTTGGAAGGATAACCGAGCATAATTTGATGCCATCAAACGATGGAGCCGTTGGATAGAATTGTCTAAGAAATGCAACGACACGAGTTAAAGGAATGGTAGGATGACTGCACTCAGAAAGTCTCGAGGACGAGACTTATTTTGAGTGGTGTATTATGTAATGACCCGCTCCGCCCTAGCGGAATGCCGTTTCAAACGGCAAGTGCAACGATTCGAACGAGCCATCGACCCGAAGAGTTGACATCGACCTGATGAAGAATCGATGTAAGGCTTACATTGGCCCGTCAAGAGGAATCCAGACTTAGACTTTCAAAGGCGCTCGGAGTATCACTCGGCCGATGCGAACATCGCTAAGGTGGGTGGCTCCGATGAACCCGTCTTTGCTTAGCCTAGACACATAACAATTCGGATACTAATGCTAGAATTGCTAGGCGATAACACCGCGCATGCTAATAAATGACTCAACGCACCTAGCTAAGGGAATAATCCTATCTTGTATGCTTGTATAGAATATAAAAAAGAATATGGAAAATATGAGAACTCTCGCACCGCACTCCACGCTCGTGCTAACGCACGGGCTTACATTTCGAGTTCCTTATGCGTTCAACAATGAAACATAGAATGGATTACAACAATGAAACGGGAAGACTATCAACATAGTCGTTCCGAGTAGAGTATAGCAACATTAAAAGATTATGGGACCGATGGGCCGCCAAGGCGACTCCTGCATGGAGAGTTGCATAACGTGTGAATGAAAGAATGAATGGATAAGTGAATGAATGAACCAACGAATGAAAGAATGAATACGTGAATGAATCAACGAACGAACGGACAAGTGAAAAAAAAGAAAAAAAATAATGAATAAAAGATAAGGAAGAAAGGAATGGTTAGCGACAGGTATGACGGACACGTGCAATGGGGCTCGCTACTCGCGCTGTACGGACGCCAACCTGGTCGATAACGCATTATGGCTAAGGGTTAGCCTACGGCTCGGAGACAGCCGTTAAGTTAAAATGACAAATAATACTAAATGATCGTGGACAATCCCCTCGTATACGGGATTTGGGAGATATAAGGGATTTCCAGCGGCACGGTCAAAGGGGGGACGTGGCCGGTCCGGACGAAAATCAAAGGGGCTTACGGGTTGCCTGGGTGGGGCTTGGCCACCCGGGGGACGTAAGTGCAGGGTATTTCAAGACACTATCAACGTGTACCAGCCGCACGCTCTGAATAGTTGCGAAATACCAAGGAAAAAAGGGTCCAAAATGGCTTGTGATGCCAGCGACCGGTGCATATAGAGTTAAGTAGGCTTTGCTGGTGGCGATCCACGTACAAGTCCTTGCATTGAACAAAGTGGTCTAAGTTAACTAAATGAAGTGCCTTCTGAACAGGCTTGAAATATAACACACCAAAGGATAAAGAGTACTTCGTGAAATTGAGTTAGGAAACACGCCTACGACGCGCTAGGCCTAAGGCAAGGACACGCCCTTGACATTTAATGCTTACGTAAATCACGATAAGTTATTACATATGAATTATTGACTAACTTGTTTTACTTTGGACAGGGAAGGCTGGACGGTAAGTATGGATAAGTCGTGCATGAAATTCCATGCGACACTTGTATTCGGCAACATGAGATAGGCTATGAAATATGCCATGTAAATGATCCTAAGGCAAGATTAGAAAGACAATGAATGATAGATGGTGCACAAAAGTAAATAAATGTGTTTGGTAATTATAGCATTATGGGCGAGCTAGCCTCCCCACCAGTGCATAACAATATACTGATAACTCCACAGTCTGCTTACGGGATGTAGGAGACGCCGGCGGGTGCGGAGCTTCCATCGAACGGGTTAAGGCGCGGAGCCAACTCTGGGGCCTTGGAATGTTGCAAGAAGCTGAAGCACCCTATACAGGACATAATGTATCGGAACATCGCCATGAATCATTCCATCTTGTAAGCCACTTGGCACGCCTTTTATGTTTCAGAGAGGGAGAGCTTGAGTGATTTGTAATATCGACCTAGCGCCGCTAATAAACTTTTATAAAATCAATAAAGAGTTTGAATTTGCTTCAACTTGTGTTCATTACTTTCCGCTGCAAATGGGGACATTCTGTGCAACTCTGTGGCCTAGCTCAAATCGGCCGTTTCTAGACTTAGCCTTGTACGGGCGCGACCTAAGCCCGTGTGGCATCACGCCTTAGCGAGGACGATCGCTCCTGCGGGAGCGGTGCATGACATGAGCCACCTATATAAGAAGTTAAAAAAGAGGGAGAGGAAGAACTCCAACAAGCGGGTGGGGATAATTTTGATGAACAACAGATACCACAACATGATGAAATGTGCGTTGTGATGGACAAATCAGCACAGAAATTGGAAGATTTGAGAAGACATCTTTCTGCTATTCTTGTGCAGAATGATGAACTCAAAAAAAGTTAAAAGGGATGGAGGCACAAGGAGCGCAGTTACGTGCAGCCAACTTTGAGAACGAGAAACTCAAAGAAAAGCTGAAAGAGCTCGAGGCACAAGAAGCACAACAACGTGTAGTCAACGTTGTGATGGAGGGCTCTGTGCATGAACTGGAGGATTTGAGAAAGCAGAATTCTGTTCTTATTGCTGATAATGCACGGCTCATCGACAATGTTAAAGAGCTACATGCACAAGGTAAAATCTTTTCTATTTTAAATTTCTGATTTATAATCTTCTAGGAGAATGGCCATTCTCCGTGTATAATAACACTGAGAATGGCATTCTCCGTGTTATTCGAAACAGATAATTGCTATTCTATATCATTTTGATACTGGAAAGGTTATTCTCAGTGTAATTTAAAATGGAGAATGCTATTCTCCGTGTTATATTACACGGAGAATGAAATTCCAAGTGTCAAAATGCATGAAAATGACCATTCTCCGTATAACTTAACACGGAGAATAGTATTCTCCGTTTAACTTAACATGGAGAATGCCATTCTCCGTGTAAATTAAGACGAAGAATGCCAATCTTCGTGTAACTATCACGAAAAATGGTCATTCTAGTGTTAAAACGCATGTGTATTACCATTTTCCATGTTTGGATGGAAGGAGAACAACCATTCTCCGTGTTAAGGTCACCAAGAATGGTCATTCTCCGTGTTAGATTCACATCATACATTTCATTGTTGTTTATTTTATTTCAGTGCAAATAACCGAGCAGCTTATAGAAACAAATAAAAAGCTCGTTAATGAGAAAAGGGAGCTTCAAAATAAAGTTGAATCGTTGAATATTGAAGCCATTGAAAAGGATACAAAAATTACTGATCTCCAAGCCATTGTCGTAGCATTGCAGCATGAGAAGACTCAAGCAGCTGCTGAACTTGCTGCTCCAAAAGAAGCCAAAAGAAGAGGAGGATCGGGGGGAGGGAAAAGAGGTTCAGAAAACCATCAGCAGCATTAGCCGATGAAGATGTTACTCCCATGGAAAAGAATACAGTTAGAGAGGCTAATAAAAAGTGGAAGATGAATGCCGCTCCGAAATCCGGAGAAGACGCCAAAATGGTTGAACTAAAGAGGAAGGGTGTCATACTAAGGGAATACGATGAACTCTTACTCTGGAAAGATGCGGATGAAGAGCTGAAGAAGAATTACATCGACATCGTAATTCCCAGAACGATGTATCCAAAGTATGTATTCTGAACTCGACCAATCTCCGTCCAATTCATAACGGAGAACAACCATTCTCCGTTTTAGTTGGACGACGAATTAATATTTTTCTTGTCAGTTGGACAGCGAATTACCATTTCCCGTGTCAGTTGGACGGCGAATTATCATTCCCCGTCAAGTTCAAAGGATGTGCAACATAAGTGGTCTACATTCTTGATGCCCCACACATTGGTAAGAATCTAAACAGAAAAATCCATATTCATGTATATATCGATGAAAAATGACATAAAAAAATTACTCATGATATTGTGTTTTGTTTTTGGGAAACAGAACATCGTTGAACGTGCCAGTGAACCAGAAGCAAAAGCCGACGCCCTTGACACTTTCAAAACAGATGTAAAAGACTTTGTCATCGGTTTAGAGGACGACATAGAGTTGCTATTCATTCCACTCTTTTATGTATTCATCAAACACTATACACTGCTCACATTCAACTTTATCTCCTACGACTGGACACACTACAACTCCTTGAGGCAGACCACGTACGAAAAGGGCAAGGTGGATGCAGAATTAATGAAGAAGACCTTAGAGCCTATCGTCGGGAGAAAAGTTGATATGATGAGGGAGAGATGCCGAACGAAGTTGGAGTATGAGAGCACAGTACTGAATTATTCTCCATGATGCCCACAACAGCAGGCACCCAACTGCCTCTTGTACACGGCGTATTATATGATGAGCTTGATGTGTACTCCCTTCAAAATATCGGGTGGAAATGACGATGACACTAAACAGAAGATTACAATGATGAGGTTGGGATGGACTAAGAAGTTGCTTTCAAGCGAATATGTAACACTACCAACCAAGCAATGACATTGTAAAACAACAATATAATTATGTAATTTGGCAAGGAACTTCTGTCTTTTATAACATCTGGTCTGCTCTGTCTTTTATAATAAAATCATTTTTAATTACATTTACATTGTCAAAACCACGAAAAGTTTGACTTTTATTTACATATGAAAGTCTGAACTACTACATAAAATCCTACTACCAAGATAAAGTTGAATGTGAGCAGCGTGCGGGCATCGTCAGAGCAAATCACTTCATCGTGCATCGTCAGAGCAAAGGAAATCCTTGAGGCAAAGGAATTCTTTGAGGCAATCACTTCATCGTGCAACGTCAGAGCAAAGGAATTCCGTGAGGCAAAGGAATTCCTTGCAAAAGAATTCATCAAGAGCAAAGGAATTCCTTGAGGCAAAGGAATTTCTTGAGGCAAAGGACCTTGTAAAGGAATTCCTTGAGAGCAAAGGAATTCCTTGAGACAAAGGAATTCTGTCACGACCTGCTTCCGAATAATCGAACACGATTCAGACACGCCCAGCCTTCGTTGCTAGACACGACAAAGTAAGCTGTACAATTCTAAAGAAAACTCTAAGATATAAGGTATATAAACAACACAGCTGTTATATGCGTACCCAGAATCACCACAATCCACAAGTTATTGGGTCAATATCATCTAGAGACAAATCAGGTAACATGAATAAAATTATACAATCCTGAAATCCTCAATACAATACATGATAAAATCCTCTAAAACAAATCTAAGAAAAGATCTAACTATAACTCTGAAATTCTAAGTCTATCCTAAGGCACAACTCTATCCTGGATTCAGGCTCTGACCCATAAAGATGGAACCACATCTTCAAGCATACCTGCAACGTATCCTGTCAGAAAAAAAGCAAAGTACAACCCCGACAAGAAGCACTAAATAATGTAAACTGAAAATACATTAAAAAGAATCACAATATGAACTATGGTACAAGACAGAAATATGAAACTGTGGTACATAAATAACGATAATACTATAATACCAAATCTTGAACAATGAACTATCAGTGTAACATGTAAGTGAAATAACTATCAGAGTATGTGACCGGCTGGGTAAACAATGAACAAGAGCACATGAATAATGGTACGACTTAGAGTCCCACGTGTACGATGCGAGACCTAAGCTATTAGTCAATGCCTAGCTAAAATAGGATTGGTCACATATCTGTAGTATTTCCTCACCCAATATACAAGTAAAGAACAATAAACTATGAACAATGAATGATGAACGATGAACAATGAACAATCGTGTGTACAACGTGTCAATATGAGAACATAAAGCAAGACAGAAATACAAAGTAAAGGGTTCGAGTCGGTGTACTTGCCTCGCTTTGGAAGCACGGGAGTAGAAGAGTATAAATCTGAAAGTTCACCTGGTTTGGTACAAGCTGGTTAGGATCTAATTACACTAACTAAACAATTAACTGTAGGATATCTCTAGCTATATATATTTCTAGCTAATAAAGTTATTAGAGTAACTAGCTAGGCAAACTATTAGTATAGCAAAACTAGAAATTAATAATTTATTTTATTTTATTTATTAAAACATCTATTACAATTTAGCTTTAGACAATTTAGGAATACTTATCTATATTTTGAGAGTAACTAAAATCATAATACTACTTATCTTAGCAAAATGTTTTGCTAGAAACATATTTTAGAAATACCTATATTCTTAAAAATGTATTTTTGAAATAATATACTAACATAACCTCTTACACATATACCATTGCCCTAATATTTATTCAACAGGATACATACGTAAAATTATTAAGTACTTTAGGCTAAAACCTGGCCCATCCTATCGAACCAAAAAGCAACATGGTTTACTGTTGGCTACCCACGAAAATGCTATTATTAACCATCAGATATTGAATCAACTAAAACAGTAATAGATGAAACCCCCATCCCAACTCTGTTGCCAGGCTAAAACCCAAGTTGGATTCACGAATTCAAATGCTAAAATAGCCAACTCAACTTGGCCCAAAGCTTGGCCTAAAGCTTGGCCCAATTCTGCCATCAACCTATATTTTCCAGCATCAACACCATCAAACTCAGCAATGCCACAAGCCCCAACCAGCTACACACACCCAAGCCCAGGGTCATACCAAATCCATAAGTCTAATAGAGTCAGTACCAACTCGTCATCCCTTAATTTCAACATTCAAATTCAACAGCTAACTCTACTATTTAGCTCTATTTGAAATACAACTAAGCCATCCCTGCACAGCATGAAAAATGCTCAATTGAACACTAAGTCTCTAGAGCTAGAACCCACATATAGAAGTCCAGCCACTATGAGCCTACTCGGCTAGCATCAACCCAAGAGTTCAAACACACCACATACAAAATAAAAGAATATTACATACTCTAAAACAAAGAAAACCTAATTGAATCTTAAATCAACTCAAAAAAATCTTAACTGAATATACAACCCAATCGAAACTTAATTAAAACAAAGAAATGTTTGCGCCATTGCTAAGTTCTGATCCAGACAACCCTCCACCCAATAGAATTAATCACAGAAGCCCCTTCCATTTTCCTAAATTACAAGAATACAAAAATTCAGTTAGAAAAATTTGTTACAAGGTTGTTATAAGTGGAGGGAAAATAGATTTGAAACCAATTTCGAATTGCTCCTTTTAAAATCATTAAGAAAAATTATTTTAATAAGAAAACTAATTAAATATTTACTAGAACTATAATAACTTAACAGCAAAATATTTTTTTTAAACCACGTCATGATACTAATCGAAATTAATATTCCATAGACAACCATAAAATAAAATATGACTAAATTAAAAAATCCTAAAAAATACAAAATTTCAATAATTCGAAAAAGCGGGGTTACAAATTCCTTGAGGCAAATCACTTCATCGTGCATCGTCAGAGCAAAGGAACTCCTCGAGGCAAAGGAATTCCTTGAGGCAAATCACTTCATCGTACATCGTCAGAGCAATGGAACTCCTTGAGGCAAAGGAATTCCTTGAGGCAAATCACTTCATCGTGGATCGTCAGAGCAATAGAACTCCTTGAGGCAAAGGAATTCCTTGAGGTAAATCACTTCACCGTGCATCGTCAGAGCAATAGAACTCCTTGAGTCAAAGGAATTCCTTGAGGCAAAGGAACTCCTTGAGGCAATAGAATTCCTTGAGGC
Source organism: Iris pallida (assembly GCA_029216955.1). Taxonomy (NCBI): domain Eukaryota; kingdom Viridiplantae; phylum Streptophyta; class Magnoliopsida; order Asparagales; family Iridaceae; genus Iris; species Iris pallida. The sequence goes on from JANAVB010038617.1 coordinate 8,116,093, forward strand.
AAATCACTTCATCGTGTATCGTCAAAGCAAAGAAACTCCTTGAGGCAAATCACTTCATCGTGCATCGTTAGAGCAAAGGAACTTACTGAGGCAAATGAGTTCTTGTGGCTCTTCCAGCATAACAAAAACTGGGCTGCGAAAATTTTGGACCCAGTAACCAACATCATGGCACACAGTCGATGAAGTGCACGAATACGAAAACTTGGCACATCTCAGTCTTCTGATGAAATGTACGAACACGGAACACCGTGCATCGTCAGAGCAAATCACTTCATCGTCAACGTGCAAAGGAATTCATTGAGACAAAGGAACTTCTTGAGGTAAAGGAACTCATTGAGGCAAAGGAATTCTGTGAGGCGGAACACCGTGCATAGTCAAAGCAAATCAACGTGCGAGCGCTTCGACAGAGTATGGGTTGGCAATCAATCCAAACCCTGGGGCTCTTCCAGTAACCAACATCATGGCACATAGTCGATAAAGTACACGAATATGGACAGTCTACTAGGCACATCACTACAAAAATTTGTTAGATTAGCGAAGTTTCAAAATGTTGCTAACCTCGGTGAAAACGTCGCTAAGTAAATTTAGCGACGTTTTGGGCGACGTTTTGGAAACGACAGAAAAAACGTGTCGCTAAACGAAAAAAAGTAGCTAGGGCGACGTTATATGGCGACGTTATTAACGTTGCTAATTAGCGACGTTATTTGTGATGTTTTAACGTTGACGCTAATTAGCGACGTAAAAGGGGACATTATTGTGTGGTCGCCGTTTAGCGACACTGTTGCGACGTTTTGGCGACGACGTGCTGACATCAGATTTGGTGCCACGTGTTGCCACGTCAGCATTTAGCGAAGCTTTTAGCGATATTTATTAGCGTCGCTATTATTTAGCGACGAATACTAACGTCGCTAAAAATGCCACTAAGTTAAAAAAATATTAAAAAAATAGGTTCCAGAATGCAAATGGAGCTTGAGCCTGAGCCAAAATACAGAATATAAAATACAAAATACAGAATCCAATCTCTGGTTTCGCCGACCCCCTCGGTGGAACACTCAACACCGGCACGCACAATACATTCCAGTATATACAAAAAATATAAAGAAAAAATACTATCCGCAACGAATAATGTCAATATATAATATCCTCAATAAACCAAATCAATATCCGCAAATACGTACAAACACAATATCCTCAACGAAAAAACTAAATATCCCCAAATACGTACAAAGTCAAAAATATAGTACAGTCCAAAAATACAAAAATGAAACTACTGATCGCCTGGAGCTGGAGCTGGACCCGGTGCTGGAGCCGGAGCTGGAGGAGAAGCGCCACCAGATGACTGTCATTGCAACGTCAGGATCGTCTGATACTCCTCCGGTGACAACAGGTGGACGAGCATGTCCTCCCGTGCACCGCCGGATGTAGACGATGCTCCCGGCATACCAGCAGACGGTCGCTCCGTAGCCATCTTCTGGAACTGCTGCATCTGCTCGACCAACCGCCGCGTAGCCTCCTGCGTAGCGCGGGTCATCTGTCGCAGCGCCTCCGTAGTCTCCTCCAGCCTCTCAAAGCGTGAGATGAGAGCAGAATCATCAGTATGCGGCGCCCCCATCCTCTGTAGCATCTCGTCACGCAGAGCTGTGATCTGCGTAATGACACTCTGCTGGTGGTGGAGCGACTCCTCAGTCTGTGCGGGGCCGCACACACTAGTGGCGGTCGTAGAGGCCTGTGACGCAATGAAGGCACCATAGGAGCCCATACCATAGTACGTACCCCTATGCATGCCACCAACGGCCCTCATCCATAGCTCGTCATCTGACTGAGCTGTGGCGGCCGGGGGCTGCTGGGAAGTGCTAGCACCAGCTCCCTCCGACTGTGTCGGCCCGGCCTCCCTAAGCCTCAAAAACTCGGCCTAGAAATAACAACTATATGAATTCTCACGTGGTCACTAAAAATTAATATTAATGAACTAGCATTAAGTAAAACTTCTAAAACTTGGCCTAGAAAAAACATCTATATGAATTTTCTACGTAACTAAAAATTAATATTAATGAACTAACATTAAGTAAAATTTACGTAGGTGTCCCGGGCCTTGTCGTCTACGAACCGCTCCCCCTTCGTGTGCGTGGCGAGGAACAAGGTCACCATATTTGGATCTTCTCCTGATTCAACCTGTTATGAAATTATTATATGATTTGTCAGTTAAGTTGAAAGAAATATATTACTATAATATATTAATTATGGGTATACCGCGAGATACGTACCATATGGGTGAAAAAATCCATAATGGTCCTTACAACCCGGGTATAAAGGAGTCCTTGCATTCTCCAGCAACTCCATGAAATTTGCGGCATCGGCATTCGGTTCCTCCTCAGCTGCGTCACGATTGTATGAATCGAAACTAGGCCCCACAGCGTTGAAGAACATCTTCACGTATTCGTTGTCGACACTAGTTCGGTTGTGGACATTCATATAAGGCTCCACATAAGGCTCTGCTTGGAATGCTAAAGATAAAAGCTCTCCGTGTGCAGTCCATTGGTAGTAATTCGGAAGGGAACTCTTTGTGTATAAATGATACGTCACATCTAATTCTGGTTGAAACTTCATGTTCCGACATTTTGCACACGGACACTTAATGTCCATGCCGTCCATGGACTGAGGAAATGCCTTCGCGAATTGGAGGAATTGTTCTACTCTGGCGATGTATTCATCTCGCACACCGCACCTGTCATCTCGAATACGGTTGTACATCCACGAACAGTCTAGCAGATACGTGGATATAGCCATTTCTAGATATCTGCAAATATGAATAAACTTCAAAACTAAAATGAATATACTACATACTACATACTACGGCCGTGACTCGGGACCATTCCTATGAGTCGGGACCATTCCTACTACATACTACATCCTAAAACGAATAAACTTCAAAACTAAAACGAATATACTACATACTACGGCCGTGACTCGGGACCATTCCTATGAGTATCGGGATCAAAAAAACTACGTGTTACAAATATCGGCACTATCGGTACGTGTTATAAATATTGGTACTATCGTGTTACAAATTAACCAACCAACAAAACTACGTGTTAGAAATATCGGTACTATCGGTACGTGGTTCCGAATCGAAGTATCACATTTTTCAGTATCGAAAAACAAATAACTATTACTAAATTATCAGATTTTTCGGCACTATCGGTGCCCCTGACCCAGCCCCCTCCCCCCCCCCCTCCGCACCCCTCCCCCCTACACCACCCCTAACCCTAACCCGAACCGTACCCCTAACCCCTCCTCCACCAACCCCCCTCCCCTCCCCCGCCCCCCCAACCCCTACACCACCCCTAACCCTAACCCGAACCCTATCCCCAACCCCTCCCCCACCATCCCCCCTCCCCACCCAAGCCCCCTCCAGCCGCCCTTACCCCCCCTCCCGGCCCCTCCCCTCTATCCCGAACCATAACCCTCCCCTTCCTTCAGCCCTCCTCCTCACCCCCAGCCGCCCTCACCCCCCTGCCCCACCCCCCCAGCCACCCCCTAACTATTTCTCATGTAGTGCCCCGTCCCGCTCAGTCAATCGGAAGAATCGAAATGCCGACGGCGTTCGGACTTAGCCTTGCAACGGCTACTCGAAGACATAGCTCGGTCGAGGCGACCGCTCGCTCAGGTGGGATAGTTTTGGTAAACTTGCCTCATCTTAGCCTTCACATAATAAATCACATTTCTTCAACTTGCACAAGTAGGCTTGATAATAAAATAGACGAACTCACATAGCTAAAGGGAATAATCCCGGCGGGTCGAATTGAGTTAGAACATAGAAAGGTCCAACGGTCGGCTTAGAGTTGGCGCACGGCGTGCTTTAAAAATGACACTCGGTCCTTCATCCCGTGGCTTGGGAGAAGGAAAGTTGGTTGATTAGGCGAAGTCATGAAACGTAGCCTAAGTCACAGGCGTCGCCCGCATGAATGCTTCATAAAGCATGCACGGTCCCATTGTCCAAGGCTTGGCATAGCCTTGACCCGCCCTATGAGTTAAGTTGCATCGCACGGCTGCTGGCGTAAGTCTAGGTGTCCAAATGACTTGGTCGTTCAGAAGTCGAACGCATGCACGACACATTTCTGCAATGCGAGGCTTGACGCAGCCTTTGTTCGTCGAGTCGTTGTGCATTTAAGTCAGGCAAGTTATGTTAGGCTATCAGAGTGGTAGCAAGCAGGGTCCTATGAGTTATATGGTTGGGTAAAACCACATAGTCTTATGGTCTCAAGGCCCGTCAACTTGGGCAGGAGTGTCGCGTGGAGCACGATTGGCTTAAGGCACAATGCACGGACTTAGTGTTTAAGGCATAAACTACGGTTGATCTAATGAGTTTTGGAGGAAGGACTATCGAATAGGCATTGAGTTGAATGAAATAATATGGTAACAGGGATAAGGCTCGCGGCCGTGGGTCGTCGAGGGATCTCAAGGAGCATCAAGGGAGAAGGCTCACGACCGTGGGTCGTCGAGGGATCTCAAGGATAGAAGTCTTGATATTGGTTTGAAAGAGATGGTAACATTGGAAGAGGAATGACTGTGTGAGACGTCAGTTTGTATCGAGTCTTGCATGGTCATTGGACAACTTATCGACAAGGAAAAAGTTTCTACGAGCGGCAACCCTGGGCGCCGAGGGACCGCGTCGTTCCGAAGGAAAACACGGAATAGCCGTAGCTGGACGAACCGCTCGGGTTATTCGGGAACTTTCTTCGGGGCTATCTACTTGTGATGAAAGGGTCTTCGAATAACAAGGCTATAAGTCCACGATAGCTTGTGGTGTTGGTGACCAATTCATATAGATGGGTCGGCACGAGCGGCAATCCGCGTGTGTGCCTTTGGATTTAGTCTAGTTGAATGTGTATGGTTGGAACACAAGTGTTTGAGCCTAAGATTGGCTATAACTTAGGCGACGTGCTTCGGCACGAGATGTGGCATCGAGTCTTATGTTGTCGGCATATAAGTTGCATGTTATGATTGAGTTGTCTTGAGCTTAAGTCAGGAGGTGCCGCAAGGCAAAGTTGGTCGAGTGACACTTAGTTCACAAGTGGATGGGTCACTTGATGATTTAGTAGCAAAGGGCCACGAGGCGGCAGGGGTCGGGAGGCGGCAGGGGCCGCGAGGCGGCGATATGATTGAGTCTCATTGAGTTACGAGGCACGGCTGTAGAAGCATGGAAAATAATAAATAAAATGACTCATGCGGCCAAAGAACCCTATGCGGCTCAGAAAACTCATGCGGCTCAGGAAATCATGCGGCACAAGGAGCTATGTGGCCCAAAGCATTCTATGCGGCTCAGAAGATACGTGGCCTGATAGTGCCCCCCTCCACCCATGCTGCATTAATTGCTTTGACGGCTGACCCCTCTGAAAAATTGACAGCCCTGACACCAAAGCAGGTAATTATGGCTCTGTCCTAATGATGAATCTCTAGGGAAGAGAAAAGAGATCTCTGACACAAATCCCCCGAGAGCCATAAAAATGCCACGTGGCCTTGCCACGTGGGCATTCGTATGCGGTTCACTGCTCATGCGGTTCAATAAATCACATGCGGCTCAGAGCGAATCTGTTCAATGCGGCTCAGGCCATGAAAGCCTCATGCGGCTCGAGCGAGGACTTCTTATGCGGTTCGAGAGGGTCATGTCCATGCGTCTCAGGCGGATATATACTTATGCGGCCCACAAGAATTACTCCCCTGTGGTTCGAGGGCTCAAGTGAGGGCCACTACCCACGCAGCCCTGACACGTGGGCCTAACCATATGCGGCTCACATTCATATGCGGCTCACTTGTCATGCGGTCCAAATCCCCCCAGCAGCTTCTAGGACATGTGTCCTAAACCAATTAATTCCTCAAATTGGCTGCCATTAAAGATTGGGTCAAATCCCAATAATCGGGGACACGTGGCAGAAGAATAGATCTGATTTATTCGCAGATATCAGAAGATCATTATAAGGAAGATTTATTTAAATCAGTATTAATTGCTCATGGGATTTGGTGTAATCTACACCTAATGGCCCAGATTCATCATAATCAAAACGAATGGCCTGGATTGACCAATTCCTAAGCCGCCGTCATCTCCAAGAACTAATCATTGGCAACCCTAATGATCACACCCCACTATTATAAATAGCAGGGTGCCATTCCCTTACGAGATATACAATATACAATATCAGAGAGAAAAATACATATATACAGAGAGACTTTCTCCCATAGTCAGAGAGAGAATACACAGAGAGAGAGAGAGAGAGAAGCCAGAGGAGCAAGAAAGGAGCAAGAAGAGCATTTCTTCATCAGCGCCAACCATCTTTTCACAAGGAGCCAAGGCTGCATACCGATCGTCCAAGGAGTAAGGCAGGGCTGCCGTTGCCTTCCCGAGCCTCTATCGTCACCCCCCAGAATCTAAAATAAACAATTATACTTAGACTGTTGTACCTAGGTTTTCGTCCCTAGGCTTTCTTTGTACAAGTGAGTTTGTAACGTGAAGTAAAAGTTCGGTCCTCCGATAATTGTTTTGTTCTTTTATATTTCATGGCAAAAACGATGGCGACTCTGCTGGGGACTAACTTCTCCACGGCTGAGGAGTTGGTGACGCAATCGGATGCAGCCAAGCTTGGCTCTACTCAACAAAAGATGGTCGCCCGGTTCGACTAACAGGCGTTCGAAGAAATGCTCTCCGACAAGAGCACTAGCCCGGTCCAGAAGCAAGCCTGCACAACGAAGGCCCGTAAGGAGTGGAGACCCCGATCCTTCGTTCCTACTGAAGCTCTTACGGAGACACCCTCTGTTGTTCAAGACGGCGAGCAAGATTCCCCTACGGCCCCACTTCAGATCGTAGACAACTCTGCTGTCCCCAAGTCCGGCAGAAAAAAACACTATGATGCTGGACTTGCAGGGGCAAAGAGAAACTCTATGAGATCCGAGCCGCATAAGGGTATCAGCCGCAGGGAGAAAGTTCATGCGGCTACATCCTCCAGACGCATGAAGAAAACTCATACGGCTATATCTGTCAACCGCATAGCTTATGCGGCTACAGTTGCCAACCACACGGATGAAACTCGTACGGCTGTGGGAGTCAATCGCTTGCAGAAAACCCATGCGGCCACAATTGCCAACCGCATGCGGCCAGCCTGTACGGTCGTGACTCCTAGCCGCATAAAAACAATTCATCCGACGGCAGAAGACAACCACATGCAGACAGCCTGCACGGTACCCAACTCTAGCCGTATAGCATCCATTTCACGCTTCTCTCGATCAGTCTTCGACCGTCTCTCATGCGGTCCTGACCCTGATGGTTCTCTGGATGATAAGCCAGACTCTGTGGTATTCAACTTGGACTCCTCCTATTATGCACCCGCAGGTGCTAAAAGGAGGAAGTCTAGGGCAGCGCGGGCTCATCGGGTCCAGACAGCTGTCCCAACCCCTGACTATCGGGGTATCCCGTTGACTATCACACAGGCCTCAGATGGGAAGTTGTATGCAACCGCTCGAGTCCTGCCCCCGGCGGCAAACGGACAGAGTGGTTCCTCTGACATGCGGGAGGCGATCCTCCACAAACGCAAGGAAAGAGAAGGAGTGTCGGCGTGCAAAGAGTCCTCGCTTGGACATCGCTGCAACCAAATCATCGTTAATTGCTGCTGCAACAACGCGGCAGTGACGGAAGATCGGTCGTCCGTCTTCCAAAGGCTACAGCACCCGAGCTCAGAAGATGAGGCACCTCCTGTTGTCTCCTGCAATTCTGCTCAAAAGGTCCCCACCGAAAGGAGGGGAAAAAAGACGAGTATCTCCAGTCCCAAGATATCAACCACTACAACTAAGAAACTATCGTCTAAACGGTTGTCCTCTACCGGTGTATTCCAACACACCCGTTCGAAGACGAAATTTACCGCGATAGGAAATTCATCATCCACATTACTGGAGATTGAAGGAACTGGGGGTAGCACTCCTCCGATCATCCGCAACAATCCGATGTTTCAAGGAGCCGAGCCCGGACAAATAACTCCTCCAACGGAGGCAACAGACGCTGATGTCCCCAAGGACATCCGCAACTCTCAAGACGAAGCAAGCTCTGAAGCTGGGAATACCGTTCCCTCCGAGTCCGAGCCCGAAGAGAACATTCCCACCTATCCCGACGACTTCTCGGTGCATGGGTACGACTCGGAGGGCACATCCTCCACCGTTCCTTCCATTCCTCCTCATGTAAGGACGGTTTTCATGACGGACAGCAATCAGGGAGGGTCCAACGATCGCCAGCGCATCGACAATCTCGAAGCCATATTCTTGCTTTGGTCAAGTCTGTAAAGCGTCCCTGTCCACTCTACAAGGAGGAACACCTGGTCAAACAAGCACAGGCCCCACGATTAATGTAGATTCGAACTCAGCGGCACCAAAATCGGGCAATAATCCTCCCGAAACAACAGCCCCTACCACGACAGATGAGATCCGAGAAGTAAGGAGAGGTCCAGGAGCTCCGAGCCATGTTCCATGCTCGAGAAAATGCTCAAGATCTTAGAATACGGCAACCATACCCTGCTGAATGGAGGGATGTTCCATTCCCACCAAGATATAAGCTGTTCAATATCAACCCGTATGATAGAAAAACCTGAGCAAATCGGTATATCACTTACTACGAGGTCACCACCGACCATCTGCCCCATGATGATGCTATCCTCATACGGTTATTTATTGGGGCATTAGAAGGAGTCGCCTTCGACTGGTATCGCAATCTGCCGGACAACCGCATCCACTCCTTCGCCGGCTTCAAGCTCCTGTTCTTGGAGAGGTTCTACGAAGTAGGATAGGACGTCACTATGTCCACTCTCATGGATGTCGTCCAAGGGGAGAAGGAGTTGGCAAGGAACTACATCGAGCGGTTCCGCCAGACCGCCATAAAGCTGCCCTCTGGAAATGCAGATTCTTCTTTGATTGAGATCTACCAAAAGAGACTACTTCCTACAATCAGTCTCTGGATGGGCGAAAGTCAATTCAAAGATTGGAAGGCATTGATCATCAGTGCCACAAGCGCCGAAGAACGACTAAAGAAGGCTCGCCAACTGGGATTGTACATCTCGGAAGGAGAAAACAAGGGCAAGTGTACCAACAACGATAATGGGGGTAACCCCTCCAACAATCGGGACAGCAAGGGGAAGCAGGCTATGGTGGCCGACACGGCACAAAAGCCCAAGTCATAACCAGCAAACAAACAATGGCCTCAGATCACTTACTCTTTCGAAGACGGCCACGTCAAGCCTATCTTGGACATGCTCATACAAGGAGGTAGAATTCAGCTTCCTCCACCAAGACGGGAGCCTCGGCCGGCTGATCTGGAGAACCCAAAGTTCTGCCATTATCACCATTATGTACACCACGCTACACACGACTGCTACCAACTAAAACGGTACATCCAAAGCCTCATCGATTCGAACGCTCTGGCCATCGACTTCGAAGAGGTAACCGTAGCAGCCAATATGGTGTTCGTACAATTCAGTAGCTTTCCTCCGACGGAGACTCAAGACGGGGTAATCTACGTCCCTCTGGCGATAATGGAGATTACCAATCTTCCACCTCTCCGGGAACAGGCTACTGGTCTAGTACCTCTCACCACCTCACGAGGGGAGGTCATGTGGGTCCATCCAGACTTGATATCAGAAGTAACTCGGTCCACACCATCTCCCACCCACAAAAGGAAGAGTGGAAAAATCAGGACCTGCTACACAATCTCAGCAGACAACGAGGAAGCTACAGCCGCCGTCACTCGGTCCGGAGCACAATCCCAACCTGTGGTTGACAACCCAGCCGAAAATCATCAACCCACTACAACTGATGCTCTGGGACCGGCTCAGCCTTCGACGACCGACAAGCCTAGGCCGAAGGAGACTCGCTTCGACAAATCTCTCCGAAAAGATGCAGCCCAAGGGCTAGAGAGGCCCTACAACTTTGACATCTTAGCACGATTGGCTAACACTCCGGCCAAATTGTCACTGTACGAACTCCTGAGGCTCTCCAAGAGCGTTCGTATTGTATTGAGAGAAGCACTCCAAAATGCTGATGCCTATCTGGCTCAATCCAACCTCACCGGGGAGGACTCACCTATGGATCTCTAGGACAGTGCCTGTACGGGAGCAATGCCCAACATCGTCTTCACTCCGCAGAACATACTCATCAAAACCAACCTACATGATCGCCCACTATACTACACAGGATACATCGGCGATGTGAAGGTGGATCGGATGCACATTGACCCTGGCTCTTCCATAAGCATCATCCCAAAGGGTCTGCTACATTATCTCTGTATCCCAATGCATCGCCTGACACCTACAAGTACCGCCATCAGCGATTTCAATTCGGGCAGGAGCTACCCTATTGGGAAGATTCGTCTGAAGTGTCAGATTGGCGATCTCCAATCCGAAGTCACCAGCTACGTCATAGATGCAGACACTTCTTACAACATCCTCTTGGGGCGCCCATGGATACACGATTATATGATCGTGCCTTCTACGCTACACCAGTGCTTCAAATATGTCAAGAAATACGGCTTCGAGAAGACAGAATTTGCTGATATCGATCCCTTCAAGGGGGTCGAATCCTACTACTCAGACTCCTGCCTATACGAAAAGTCGAAGAGGCACCTTGATGAAGGAAATGAACAAGCTAGTACCGAAACGGCCACGGGATCAGAAGGACCCCTGACGATCCACCTCCAAGCTCGCAAACCGGGCAAGTCCGCACCCCTTACCGCCACTCTACGGAAGGACGCGATCAGCCTCTCGGCGCAAGAAGAGCAGATGATAATCTGGCTACCAAGGTCCGGCCAAGTGCCGAAACCCACAACGGGGCCACTGATAATCAGACTGCCGAGAGTCAGTCAACCCCAAATAGGGAAGCTCAATCCCTCCGACAAGCCGCTGACGATATGCCTTCCCAAGAAGGGTCGTCACCCCGACGCAAGGTCTGACACTTCAAGCGAACCGGCCAATCCTCGCTCCACCTCGAGTGCCAAACTGGGGGTCGCTAGTCTGCCAACAACTCCACGCTTTGCTCCGTCAACTGAACCACTGACAATCAAGCTTCCCAGGTCGTCCTCTCAGTCTTCATTTACACAGGGGGTAGCCGAAGAGGAACCGGAGCTAGCCAAGTATATGGCTACCCACACCAATGTCCCCTCCGCTGATGATGTAATCCCCCTAGAAAAGATACCTTACTTCATCAATAAAGGGTTATCTTTGAACTACACCGAGCTCAATAAGCTATGTACAATGTATGCTATGGAACACGGTATAGGCACTCATCTACACACACAGGTGACAAATGTGCACACCGCAATCCAGCTTATTCCAGCAGAAGACGCTTACCGCATAATCGAGGGAGGGGACCATCCAATCATCTTCGGCCGGAAGGACGATCCGCACCCCTTCACCATAAAAGAAGTTGATCTTGGGTCAGATGCCGGGAGATTGCCTCTGTATCTTTATAGCCCCCAGTCCAAATATCTCATGCAAAAATAGAGGTATGATCTGGAGACGACGCCAGGTTTGAACTACGACACTGGGCGACGATTATCTTTGAATCCACCAGTCCCGACGGGCAAACCACGAGACTACTATAGCAAAACTCGATGTGCGCTAGGGTATGTAACTCCCACAACAACCCCTGAGAGTTCATATGAAGAGTGTGACTGGCAGTCATATTCAACCGGGTCACCAACTTTTGACTCGGATACCGGCATCGAAGATATATTCAGACAAGTCCTGTCAGTCAACATGGCATTCGCCGACGCTTACGAAGAAGACGAAGACATCCCTAAAATTCTTGAGCTAGAGCCATGGGCCCAACAATTGGACGCACAATGGGAAAAGCGGTTCGAACTGAGAGAACCTCCTACTGAAGATTGTTTGCCATTGATTGTAAAAGTACAGAACAATTATCGGAGGACTGAACTTAGACTCACAATACAAACTCGCTCGTACAAAGAAAGCCTAGGGACGAAAACCTAGGTACAGCAGTCTAAGTACGATTATTTATTTTAGATTCTAGGGGGTGACGATAGAGGCTCGGGAAAGCGACGGCCGCTCTGCCTTACTCCTTGAACGATCGGTACGCAGCCTTGACTCGGGGAAGATCTGCTTGGTCGTTGACGAAGAAATGCCTTCTTGCTCTCTCTCTGATTGCTCTCCTGGCTTCTCTCTCTGTGTGTATATTCTCTCTCTGACTATGGAGGAAGTCTCCCTGTGTATACATATTCTTTTCTGATTCTTTTTTTTTGTATATCTCTCTATGTATATATTTTCACAAGGGAATGGCACCTTGCTATTTATAATAGTGGGGACATCATTAGGGTTTGGATGATTACCTATTCTCAAAGTGGCGGCGGCCTGATGATTAACCAATCTGGACCATTAGTCTTGAATGTGAAAGATCTGGGCTATTAATATGGATTATGCCAAATCCCATCAACAATTAATGCTGATTGTAATAAATCTTCGTCATGATGATTTGCTGACGTCTGTGAATCTTAATGAATAAATTTAATTCATTCTTCTGCCACGTGTCCCAGATTATTGGGATTTGGCCCAAGATTTGATTGACTTTAGGACACGTGTCCTGTCGTCAACGTTGAGCCGCATGAGGAGTGTCGATGTTTGGGCCGCATGAAGGTCGTCATGACCGAGCCGCATGAAAAATTTCATGACCGAGCCGCATGAATAGTCTCTATACTCGAACCGCATGAAGGTTGTCATGACCGAGCCGTATGGATATGTTCATGACCGAGCTGCATGGGAGTCTTCATGGCCGAGCCGCATGAGAGTCTTCATGGCCGAGCCGCATGGATCTCTTTATAGTCGAGCCGTATGGGGGACCTTCATGGTTGAACCGCATAGGTTTCTCTGCATTGGCCGCATGAACTCGTTTATTCTTGGCCGCATAAGCTCGCCTCAAAACTTTGGTAGACAGTGCCACTTTGAAGATTTTCCTTATTTCCGAAGTACTGCTTTTCGTGTCAGTTATTATGACAACTTTATGTCAGGTCTATCACTTGTCAGGTCTGTCAGCCGTCAGAGCATTAAATGCGTCCATACGTTGGGCACAGCTGTTTTTGAAGACCACGTGGCCTCTCTCTCTGGGCCGCATGGAGTTTACTCGAGCTGCCTATGTGCGTTGAGCCGCATGTCCATGTTGGTGACTTTTGGGCCGCATGATACTCTTGAGCCGCATGAAGCTCGTTTGATTTTGAGCCGCATGAAGCTTCCTGGGTTCTGTGCCGCATGAAGAATGTCTCATGATCGAGCCCATGAAAGACGTCTCATGACCGAGCTGCATGAGGAATGTCTCATGACCGAGCCGCATGAAGGACGTCTCATGACCGAGCCGCATGAGGAATGTCTCATGACCGAGCCGCATAAAGGACGTCTCATGACCGAGCCGCATGAGGAATGTCTCATGTCCGAGCCGCATAAAGGATGTCTCATGACTCGCATGAGGAATGTCTCGATCTGCCCGTGCACTCGCTTTGTGGGCCCGGGTATCCCGAACACACGAGTGCGTAGGTATCATGTTTGCTCCCTGATGTGGGGGCTAATAGAAACACTTGCCCTCGATCTTTGTTGGGAGACTCTTGAGAACCATTCTGTCCGTTTGCCGCCGGGGGCTGGACACAGGCGGCTCTGTACAACTTTCTATCAGAGGCCCGCTTAGCGGGACGCTCTTGATGGTCAGAGGTTGGGACAGCTGATTGAGCCCGATGAGCCCGCACTGCCCTAGACTTCTTCTACTTAGCACCCGAAGGTGCGTAATAGGAAGAGTCCAAGTTTGGAAGGAGGGAAGAGAAGTTGGTGCCCTTTTCAAAGAAAGAAAGGGGGCTCTATTTATAGGATGGAGTGAGCCCTTTCTTCTTCTCCTTTTCGATGTGGGACTAAAAGCAATATTTTCCATGCTTCTACAGGACCCCCTTCAAAGTTTCCAAATTGTAAATTTGGAACACTTTGAATAAGAAGCATGGAAAGTAGAGTTGTTTGGGTATGGCAATCCAATCAGAGGTAGCATGGACGTGATGGGTTTGGGTAGTTCCGCTGGAGATTTTATGTGGACTTATCATCCTTGGCGTACCTCGATTTTAGGTACAAATAATAAGTTGAGATAGGGAACCATCATATTTACCCAGAGGGGATTAGGACGTGGTAAATATAAGGTTGATGGTAGTGCTTTCCTACTCAGAGGTGATATGGATATGGTAGGAGTGAACTCGAATGAGGATACATAGAACAACTCAGAGGTGCTATCATCGTGGAAGTTCTATCCATTGGGTGAAAGAATGTTATGGAACAGCTGGGCTCTGAAAGCATGTGATGATGAAGAAAGATGTGGATGTACTAAGGGACCTAGTACGGCATTTGTGGTCAGCCGAGGACATTTGTGGGCCTATTATCCTTGGCGTATCCCTACTTAGGATACGGATAATAGGGTGAAGGGGAACCAACATACTTACTCAGAGGTAATAAGGACATGGCAAGTATGAGTGTTTTACCGTGGAGTTCCTACTAAGAGGTAATGAGGACATGGCAGGAGTGGACTCAACGGAGAATATTTGTGGGCCTATTATCCTTGGCATATCCTGGTTCAGGATACGGATAATAGGATGAAAGGGAACCAACATACTTACTCAGAGGTAATGAGGACATGGCAAGCATGAGGGTTTTACCGCGGAGTCTTCCTACTCAGAGGTAATGAGGACATGGCAGGAGTGGACTCAACGGAGAATATTTGTGGGCCTATTATCCTTGGCATATCCTGGTTCAGGATATGGATAATAGGATGAAAGGGAACCAACATACTTACTCAGAGGTAATGAGGACATGGCAAGCATGAGGGTTTTACCGCGGAGTCTTCCTACTCAGAGGTAATGAGGACATGGCAGGAGTGGACTCAACGGAGAATATTTGGGGTCAACAGAGGACATTTGTGGTCAACAGAGGACATTTGTGGGCCTATTATCCTTGGCGTACCCTGGCTTAGGATACGGATAATAGGATGAAAAGGAACCAACATACTTACTCAGAGGTAATAAGGACATGGTAAGTATGAGGGTTTTTGTTTCACCGCAAAATCTTCCTACTCAGAGGTAATGAGGACATGGCAGGAGGAAACTCAACGGAGGATATTTGTGGACCTATTATCTTTGGTATACTCTGATTGTGGGTACAAATAATAGGTTGAAAGGGAATCGACATACTTACTCAGAGGTAATGAGGACATGGCAAGTATGAAGTTTTCTTCGACGGAGCCTTCTCACTCAGAGGTAATGAGGACATGGCAGGAGTGGGCTCAATGAAGAGGGGTACATAGAACGATTCAGAGGTAATAAGGACATGGAAGTTCTTATGTAGAGGGGTGATTTGTTTTTGGTGGAATTGTGACGACTCAGAGGTAGCATCGACATGGTCGTTTTAGGAATTTGTGGATCCGTTACCCTTTTTGTGCACTGGGTGTACGGGTAGTGGATCATGAGAAAGGATCTCTTTTAGGAAGAAAGTTTAGGGGTATTTTTATACATAACGTTCTCCCTAAAAGAGTGATTGGGATGTAAGTTCAGGGGTACCAGCGGGTACATAACTCGACAATCCATAATTTTTGTGATCAAAGTGTAAGTTCAGAGGTACCAGCGGGTATATGACTTGGTAGTTTGGGATTTTTGTGGAAGGAGGAGGTGAGTTCAGCGGTACGAGAGGGTACATGACTCGAAAATCTGGAATATTGTGGATATGAGTTCAGCGGTACCAGCAGGTACATAACTCGGTAATCTGGAGAGAATGTGGATGTGAGTTCAGTGGTACCAGCGGGTACATGACTAGATAATCTGGAGTGGATGTGAGTTCAGCGGTACCGCGGGGTACATAACTCACCAATCTAGGAAATTTGGAGGCGGAATGTGAGTTCAGCGGTACCGGGGGGTACATAACTCAATCAATCTAGGAAATTTGGAGACGAAATGTGAGTTCAGCGGTACCGGAGGGTACATAACTCAATCATCAGAGATTTTTTTTTTTGGATGTCTTTTCGGACGTAATACTTCTTCAGGAACTTGCCGTTGATGGGCAACATGAGCAAGTCTCAGTGTGAACAGCCACATACTTGGCCAGCTCCAACTCTTCTTCAGCCACCCCCTGTGTAAATGCAGACTGAGAGGATGATTTGGGCAACTTGATCATCAGGGGTTCTGTTGGTGGAGCCGAGCGTGGAGTTGTTGGCAAACTAGCGACCCCCAGTTTGGTAGTAGATGCTGGGCGGGGAGTTGTTGGCTCGCTAGAAGCCCCAGACTTTGCATCGGGGTGACGACCCTTCTTGGAAAGGCGTATCGTCATCGGCTTGTCGGAGGGATTGGGCTTCTCCGTTTGCGGCTGGCCGGCTCTCGGCAATCTGATGGTAAGTGGCCCTGTCGTGGGTCTCGGTACCTGGCCGGACCTTGGCCACCGGATTCTCAACTGCTCTTCCTGTATCGAGAGGCTGATCGCGTCCTTACGCAGCGTGGCCGTAAGGGGTGCGAAATTGCCTGGCTTGCGAGCCTGTAGGTGGATTGTCAGAGGTTCTTATGATCCCGTGGTTGCTTCAACATCAGTTTGTTCATTTCCTCCTTCAAGGTGCCTCTTCGACTTTTCGTATAGGCAGGAGTCCGAGTAATAAGATTTGACCCCTTTGAAGGGATCGATGTCAGCAAATTCTGTCCTCATGAAGCCGTGCTTGTCGACATATTTGAAGCATTGGTGTAGCGTGGAAGGCACGATCATGTAATCGTGTATCCAAGGGCGCCCCAAAAGGATGTTGTATGAAGTGTCGGCATCTATGACGTAGCAAGTGACTTCTGATTGGAGATCGCCAATCTGACATTTCAGACGGATCTTCCCGATTGGGTAGCTCCTGCCCGAATTGAACCCGTTGATGGCGGTATTTGTAGGAGTCAGGCGATGCATCGGGATGCAAAGATGATGCAGTAGTCCTTTTGGAATGATGCTTATGGAAGACCCAGGGTCAATGTGCATCCGGTCCACCTTTACATCGCCGATGTAGCCTGTGTAGTATAATGGGCGATCGTGTAGATTAGTCTTGATGAGCATTTCTTGTGGAGTGAAGACGATGTTGGGCATTGCTCCCGTACAGGCACTGTCTTGGAGGTCTGCGAGCTGATTTTCTCCCGTGAGGTTGACCTGAGCCAGGTACGCATCGGTATTTTGAAGCATCGCTCAAAGCTGTGCGAACATCCTTTGAGAGCCTCAGGAGTTCATATAAGGACAATTTGGCCGGTGTATTGGCCAATTGCGCCAAGATGTCGAAGTTGTAGGGCCTCTCCAGCCCCTGAGATGTTTTTTTTCGGAGGGATTTGTCAAAGCGAGTCTCCTTCGGCCTAGGCTTGTCGGTCGTCGAAGGCTGAGCCGGTCCCGGAGCATCCATGGTATTGGGCGGATGATCATCAGTCGAGTTTTCAGCCACAGGTTGAGATTGTGCTCCGGATCGAGTAACAACGGCCGTGGCTTCCTCTTCATCTGCTGAGGTGGTACGGCAGGATCTGACCTTTCCATTTTTCTTTTTAGAAGATGGAGTGGACTGAGTTACCTCGTGGACTAGGTCTGGATGGACCCACATGATTTCCCTTCGTGAGGTAGTGAGGGATACTAGACCAGCAGCTTGAGCAGGCAGGAGATTAGCAATCTCCATCGTTGCCAGAGGGATGGGTATAACCCTGTCCTGGGTCTCTGTTGGAGGGAAGCTGTCGAATTGTACGGACACCATGTTGGCTGCCACGGTTACCTCCTCGAAATCGATGGCCAGAGCGTTCGAATCGATGAGGTTTTGGATATATCGTTTCAGTTGGTAGCAGTCGTGCGTAGCATGGTGGATGTAGCGGTGGTAATGGCAGAACTTTGGGTTCTCCAGATCAGCCGGCCGAGGCTCCCGTCTTGGTGGAGGAAGCTGAATCCTATCTCCTTGTATGAGCATGTCCAAAATAGGCTTGACGTGACCGTCTTCAAAAGAGTAAGTGATTTGAGGCCATTGTTTGTTCGCAGGTTGTGACTCAGGCTTCTGGGCTGTATCGGCCACCATAGCCTGCTTGCCTCTGTTGTCCCGGTTGTTGGAGGGGCTACCCCCATTGTCGTTGGTGGTGCTGGGACGCTTGCTCTTGTTCTCTCCCTCTGAGATATGTAATCCCAGTTGGCGAGCCTTCTTTAATCGTTCTTTGGCACTTGTAGCACTAATGATAAAAGCCTTCCAGTCCTTGAATTGACTCTCGCCCACCCAGAGACTGATTGTTGGGAGTAGTCTCTTTTGGCAAATTTCGATCAAGGAGGAGTCGGGGTTGCCAGATGGTAACTTCATTACGGTTTGACGAAACCGCTCAATATAATTCCTCGTCAGTTCTTTCTCTCCTTGAATGACGTCAATGAGGGTAGACATCGTGACGTCCTGCCCTACCTCATAGAACCTCTCCAAGAACAGGCGTTTGAAGCCAACGAAGGAATGGATGCAATTGTCCGGCAGGTTGCGGTACCAATCGAAGGCGACTCCTTCCAATGCCCTAATGAATAACCGTGTCAGGATAGCATCATCATGGGGCAGATGGTCGGTAGTGACCTTGAAGTAAGTGATGTACCGACTTGCTGAGGTCTTGCCATCATAGGGGTTGATATTGAACGGCTTATATCTTGGTGGGAATGGAACATCCCTCCATTCAGCAGGATATGGTTGCCGTATTCTGAAGTCTTGAGAGTTTTTTCTAGCGTAGAACATGGCTCGAAACTCTTGAACTTCTCTCCTTACTTCTCGGGTCTCATCTGTCGCAGTCGGAGCCGTTACTTCGGAAGGATTATTGCCCGGGTTCGGTGCCGCCGAATTTGAATCTACGTTGATTGGGGGACCCGTGCTTGTCTGGCCAGGTGTCACCCCCTGCAGATTAGGAAGCGCCGTTTTGATCTCGTCTACAGACTTGACCAAGGCGTGCAATATGGCCTCCAAAGTGTCGATGCGCTGGCGATCACCGGAACCGCCTTGATTGCTGTCTGTCATGAACACCGTCTTCACATGAGGAGTGACGGAAGGAGTGGTGGAGGATGTCCCCTCCGAGTCGTACCCGTGCATCGAGAAATCATCAGGATATGTGGGGATGTTCTCTTCAGGTTCAGACTCGGAAGGAACACTACCCCCGGCTTCGGAGCTTGCTTCGTCTAGGATGTCCTTGGGGACGTCGGTATCTGTTGTATTCGTCGGAGGATTTGCTTCCTCTAGTCCGTATTCCTGGAATGTCGGATTGTCGTGGATGTTTGGAGGAGTGCTACCCCCAGTTCCGACGAACCCCAATGTTGCAGACGACGAACTTCCTACCGCAGCAGTTTTCATCTTCGAACGGGTGTGTTGAAATACTCTAGTGGAGGATAACCCTTTAGACGACGGTTTCTTAGCTGCAGTAGTTGACACCTTTGGGCTGGAGATGCTCGTTTTTTTCCCTCTTCCCTTGGCGAGAACTTTCTGCACGGACTTGCAGGAGACAACAGGATGTGCCTCATCTTCTGAGCTCGGGTGATGTAGTCTTTGGAAGACGGATGGCCGGTCTTCCGTCACCGCCGTATTGCTGCAACAGCAGTTGACGATGATCTGGGTGCATTGATGTCCGTGTGAGGGCTCTTTACACCCCGAAGCTCCTTCTCTTTCCTTGTGTTTGTGGAGGATAACCTCACGCAGGTCAGAGGAACCACTTTGTCTGTTTGCCGCCGGGGGCTGGACTTGAGTGGTTTTATACAACTTCCCATCAGAGGCCCGCGTGATAATCAGCGGGACGCCCCGATAGTCAGAGGTTGGGGCAGTCGTCTGGACATGATGAGCCCATGCTGCCCTAGACTTCCTCCTTTTAGCACTTGTGGGTGCGTAATAGGAGGAGTCTAAGTCGAATACCACAGAGTCTGGATTATCATCCAGAGAATAATCAGAGTCAGGACCGCATGAGAGCCGGTCGAAGACTGATCGAGAGAAGCGTAGGACGGATGCTATGCGGCTAGCATTGGGTACCGTGCAGGCTGTCTGCATGCGGCTGTCTTTTGTTGTAGGATGAGTCTTTATGCGGTTAGGAGTCACGACCGTGCAGGCTGACCGCATGCGGTTGGCATCTATGGCCGCATGGGTTTTCTGCAAGCGATTGGGGTCAGGCTGGCTCTTTCAGCTATTTTGGGAGCCAGATTGACTCTTCCAGCTATTTTTATTATGATACTCGGTGGCTGTCAGAGAAGGCACTCCTGGCAGATTTTTTAATGGTGTGGCTGCACAATATGTGGTCTCAGGAGGGGCAGGTTCCATCGAGAGGATCGGCCGTTACTTTATTCTTCCTACCGTAAAGTTGGCCTTTGGGGTCAGGCTGGCTCTTCTTTCCGCTATGGTGTGCAGCATTCATCATGGTCTCCGTGCCTTCTCGTCCAAGGTCATCGCTCATGACGTGGTGATGGACTTTGAACGTGTAGAGCTGCCTTATCATTACCTGCTGGGGTGGCTGTTGTTGTATTATCGGTCTTTGATGAGGCCTGGAACGGAAGACGGCGTTATGGACGACGAAGCTTTTCTTTTCAGGTATCGCCATCAGCCTTGGGAATATAGTACCATGCCGGCGTGTCGGAGGATGCTGACGAGGGTGGACGGATATAATTTTTTCGTGTCCGTTCCCCGTTTTACCGACCAGGAAGTGAGGAGTGTCCATGTTGGTGGCGTTGGGTCTCCTCATTTCTTACCTGAGAAGATGCATTTCTGGTTGCGTAACATTCGCCCGGCGTATTTAGTTTATCGCAACCGCAACACTGTGTACCTGGAGCCCTACTTGCCCAGTAGGTTTGCCCGTCAATTTGGGTACAGTCAACTATTCCTTGGGCGTCCCAGTTCCTGCCTGGTATTTGAGGGTAGCATCCTTGATGGTATTAGGGCATGGAGCTACTATGACACTTGTCATACTCGAACTAGTATCTCAATTCCTGCAGCAAACGTGCTGGAGAAAATCTTGCATATGGCGACCTTATACCATGTTACGATAAACCAGCCTCCTGTCGATTTTGACCCGGGGACTAGCTTCATCGTGGGCACTCGTTTGGCGGAAAGGGCTACGGTGTCGAAGGCAAAGAAGAAAGGGGCAAAGAGGGTTCTCGTGCCCGATTTTGTCTCCTTTGACACAGTTGAGGGAAGCAATGAACGGGACGACGAGGACTCTCTCTCTTCTGGTGGCGGAGCGACGGCGGATCAGCCGCCTATCATGGCAGATAATATGATGACGGATCAACTGTCGGTCATATTAGATGAGGTGGTAGATCAGTTGCCACCTGTATCAGAGGTGGTGAAGGTAGAACCACCGCCTACCGTGCCTGGTCCCTTGCGTAAGCGAGGCAGGCATGAGTCTACTGATGGAGGAGTAGCCTTTTCCGTAAAGAGAGCTGCGATCAGACCTCGTAGGCTACTTATTACGGAGAGGGGTGAGGATGCTGACGATGCTCCGGAGGTAAGACTATGTTCGAGCTATCTCCTTGTTATGGTTTTCTTTTTTCTTGGAGATATGACCTAATCATCATCATTTGTTTTTCTTTGTAGGTGTCTGACGAACCAGGCTCTCATGAACCGTCTGCTGCCCCTGGAGTTGATCCGGCCCTTGTTGCTTTGATTAGCGGCATGTGTGCCGCGGTCCTTTCTGCGGGGGCTCTCTCATTGGCGACTGAGGACTCCCAAGTTGCTGAGGCCCCGATCCGGGGTGACGAAGGTTTCCTCGGGCCTATTTCCGAGGTTGCTGAATTTCAGCAAGGCGACGCCGATCTCGTCGCATCCCCTCCCGAGGGTGCCGGGGCAGAGGAGCCTATTATATTCGATTCGGAGGCTGCTGGTGAAGAGGCT
Organism: Iris pallida; assembly: GCA_029216955.1. Taxonomy (NCBI): domain Eukaryota; kingdom Viridiplantae; phylum Streptophyta; class Magnoliopsida; order Asparagales; family Iridaceae; genus Iris; species Iris pallida. The sequence goes on from JANAVB010038617.1 coordinate 8,138,014, forward strand.
GTGGTGGCTGTAGGCGAACCACAGCCTCCACACTCTTCCGTTGGTAAGATAAGCCAAATATTGACTAGTGAGAGGGCTTATTTGCTCTATCAACATATCCTCTGGGACAAATCGATTCATGGTTGTCTTGGCCCTACATGTCCTGACGCTTTACTTTCCACAGCAGATGTTCTTGGGGAAGGCTCGGCCTGCTGCGATCTGGGGGAAAGGAGCGTTTCCTCTCCTTCACCGACTCATGTCGAGGGGCCTCCCGTCAGCTCCAGGCAAATGGGAGTGGAGCTTGTTCCGGGAGCGATGGTCTCTGCCTCATCCTCTGCTGCTTATACGGCTTCGAAGATTGACTTCTCGGCCCTGTCGAGCATTCAAGTTCTGCGGGCTGCTAAAGAGGAGTTGGCCGCTGTTCATGCGTCCTTCCGTATGGAGTTTGTTTCCCTTGTGGCAGGAGCGGCAGATTCTGTTACGTCTTCTTCTGTGTTGCGAGCTACACTCCCGTTGACGCCGGCTTCTTCGGAGGCTCTGGACGAGGTGTCTAAGGATGTGATCGACAGCTTCTATCGCCATTTAAAGAGGGGCTTAGATGCTGCCATAGAACGGGGGACCCCTTTTTCTCTGTCCCTGCGGTGCGCTCGGGGTCAAATTGAAACTTTGAAGACTCTTCCTAGCGGGGTGGGGTTGGCTGCGCTCCTGGAGCCCAAGTTGGCAGAGGCTGATTAGCTCGTGACCTGATTGCTGGTGTTACGGCAGGCTGACTTACCTGCTGCGATTGAACGGGAGCGGGGCTTCCTTATTGCCGCTCGGGATAGGATAAATCTCGTTCGAGACACTGTCGGGCCAGTTGTGAAGGGGGACCTTGACGAGCTTTCTGCTTCGTATGACAGGCTGGGTCGTCGAAGTCAAGCTTGTAGGGCTCGGGAAGAGACTGCTTCTCGTGGAATAGCTGACACGAAGGATCGGATTCTTGCACTTCAGAGGGAACTAGCCTTTCTAGAGTCGGAGTTGAAGGCTGCTCATGCGGAACAGGAGTCAATCGTTCAGGAGGCCGAGAAGATTTCCCGATCTTCTGTTAACCTGGAGCGGGCTTTCAAGAAATTCGAGGACAACTGGTAAGCTCATGCTCATCTGGAGGACGCGGCGGTGCTGAACCAAGAGGCGGAGTGTCGAGCTAAACAGAGGTTCGAGCGGTCGGTTGCCTTGCTGACGGACCGTCTCACGACGTTATACGCCCCGGAGCAGTGATCAGTTTTCTATTTTCTTTTGCTTCTTCTTTTTTTCTTTCTTCTTTTTTTGTTTTCATTTTGTAGGGGATGTGATCCCAAATGATGTAGCACTTTGAATTTTGAATAAATGAGTATGTTTCAACTCATCTTCTCTTTCTTGTACTCGTGGTATTTGTAGAATTGGACCTGCTGGGGGATTATTTGTGGACCTGTTACCCTGGGCGTACCTTGGTTTTAGGTACGAGTAACAAGTTTTGGAGAGGAATACCTAGAACAACTTCGCGATAAGACAACTATAGAAGTTTTTGGTATTCGAGAGAATGCCAGGGATCAACTGGGCTCCCAGGCATGATAGGGAAGGGATGGGCGTGTACTGGAGACTCAGTACAGCATCTGTGGTCGACTGAGGACATTTGTGGTCATCGGAAGACGTTTGTGGGCCTAGTATCTTTGGGCGTACTCAGATCGTGGGTACAGATAATAAGTCGAGGGAGGATCATCATACTTACTCAGAGGTAGTGAGGACATGGCAAGTATGGGGATTTCTTTATCGTGGGATCTTCCTGCTCAGAGGTAGTAAGGACATGGCAGGAGTGGATTCAACGGAGGATATTTGTGGTCAACAGAGGACATTTGTGGGCCTATTATCCTTGGCGTACCCTGGCTCAGGATACAGATAATAGGATGAAAGGGAACCAACATACTTACTCAGAGGTAATGAGGACATGGCAAGTACGGAGGTTTTACCGTGGAGTCTTCATACTCAGAGGTAACGAGGACATGGCAGGAGTGGACTCAGCAGAGAATATTTGTGGACCTATTATCCTTGGCGTACTCTGGTTGTGGGTACGGATAATAAGTCAAAAGGGTATCATCATACTTACTCAGAGGTAATGAGGACATGGCAAGCATGAAGGTTTCTTCGACGGAGCCTTCCCACTCAGAGGTAATGAGGACATAGAAGGAGTGGGCTCAATGAAGGAGGGTACCTAGAACGACTCAGAGGTAATGAGGACATGGAAGTTCTATGTAAAGGGGTGATTTATTTTTGGCGGAAGTGAAATGACTCATAGGTAATGAGGACATGGTCGTTTTGGAAATTTGTGGATCTGTTACCCTTTTTTGTGCACTGGGAGTGCGGGTAGTAGATCAGGTGAGTTCAGCGGTACCAGCGGGTACATGACTCGTTGATCTAGAAAATATGAGTATGAGTTCAGCGGTACCAGCGGGTACATGACTCGTATGATTAGAAAATATGGGAATGAGTTCAGAGGTACCATCGGGTACATGACTCGATGTATGGAACCAGAATGTAAGTTCAGCGGCACGGAGAGGTACATAACTCGACACTCTGAGATGTCTCGAGGATTTTGTTTCAGACATAATACTTCTTCAGGAACTTGCCGTTGATGGACAACATGAGTAAGTCTCCATTTTGCTTTGCGAGGCGGTAGGCGTCGTTGGAGAATACAGCTTCGATGATGAACGGGCCTTCCCATTTTGGTTGGAATTTACCGACGGATTTATGCGTCATAACCATCGGCCTCCGAACCGCCAGAACGAGATCACCTACTTGGAATGTTCTGACCTTGACTTTCTTGTTGAAAGCTCCGGAGATTCTGGCCAGATATAGTTCGATTCGCTGTTGAGCTAACAGGCGTTTCTCGTCTAGGGCTTCCAATTCCTGTAGTCGGCGATGGTAGTTTTCGTCTGTCGTCAACTGATGTGTAAGGGCGACACGAAGTTAGGGGATCTGAGTCTCTAATGGGAGGACTGCCTCACTCCCATACACCAGGGAAAATAGTGTATTCCCGGTGGCTGTTCGAACTGTGGTACGATACGCCCATAAGCATTCGTCGAGCTTCTCGTTCCAGTCGCGCTTGTTAGAGGACACGAATTTCTTGAGTAGCTTGATTATGGTTTTATTGAATGCTTCTGCTAACCCATTGGCTGCTGGGTTGTAGGGTGTCGAAGCAATGTTCTGAATTTGGTGCTTGTCGTAGAACCGATAAAATGCGTAGCTTGCAAACTGTGGCCCATTGTCGTGAATGATCCTTCGGGGCAGTCCAAAGCTGTAGATGACATGATGCTTAAGGAAGCTGATCACGTTTGAAGTTTTTACCTCTGCTAATGGGATGGCTTCCATCTATTTGGAGAAGTAATCAGTGATTGCGAGTATGAATCGGTTTCCCCTGGACGAAGGCAGGGTGATTGGGCCGACGATGTCCATACCCCATGCTTCGAATGGCCAGGAGGCCACAGTCGGATGTAGGAATTCAGATGGCTGGTGGATGAAGTCAGTGTGGATTTGGCAGGCTTTGCACTTTCGTGCATAATCTATTGCGTCTGCAACCATCGTGGGCCAGTAATAGCCCATTCGGCGAAGGCGATCTTGCAGTTTCGGGCCAGGTTAATGGGCTCCGCAAACACCATCGTGGGCCTCGCGTACGGCTTCCTTGGCTTCTGTATTTGATAGACACCGAAGCAATAACCCATCATAGGATCGGCGATACAGCATTTTCGTCTCCGTATCATAGAAAAATCTGAGAGAACGTCTTCTGATAGAAGTAGCTTCCTTCGAATTCTCTGGCAGGCTGTCGTATACTACGAAGTCGATGAAAGGCTGTCTCGAGTCTGGTGCTTCGTCGACTGAAAGGGCGGAGTAGCTTTCAATGCATCGAACGTTATCCTTAGGACAGACCAGTTCATGGCCTATTATGTCGACCTGATGACGAGCGTAATTTGGCATAGCTAGGAAAGCGGCCAAACCAGCTAGGGCATCAGCCTCAATGTTCTGGAGTCTGGGAACATGTTTTATGAAGAATCCTCCCCGAGATGAGATGATATCGATTGCTATTTGATGATACGGGATCATGTCTTCCTGGCGGACCTCGTACGACCCCCGAATCTGATTGACGATTAACTACGAGTCACCGTATGCTTCAAGATACTCTACCCCCAGTTCCTTCGCAAGCCGGAGGCCAATGACCAAGGCATTGTACTCAGCCACATTATTTGAACAGGGCTCTGTGCGTGAGTAGGCCCGATTGATCACCAAGCCGGAGGGAGAAATCAGCTCCACTCCAACTCCAGCGACGATATTGCCTTTGGGTCCAGTTCTCGAAGCGCCATTAAAGAACATTCGCCAGATGGCATCATGGGAGACTACATTTGAACTGGTGACCTCGTCCAGTATTTTTTCATATACCCTAGTCGTCTCCGAACCTGGATGGGCTGCTAGAAGTCTGCCAGAGCCTGGCCTTTAACAGCCTTTTGCGGGACGAAGATCATGTGGTATGGTGATAGTAATATCGCCGAGGTTGCAAGGCGAGAGCTGAGTACCCCAGGTTTGGTCATGAGGACCCTAAGGGCGTTGATCCACGATATCACGTGGATAGTTTTTCCCGTGACGTAGTGTCGCATCTTCTGGATTGCGAATACGAGAGCAAGGTATTCCTTCTCTACGGCCGTGTACCGGTATTCTGGCCTAATCATCTTTCGACTGAGGTAGTATATAGCTTGTTCGTGGCCCGCATCATTGTTCTGTGCCAATAGAGCACCAAGAGAATGTTCCATAGCTCGCACATAGAGCAGGAATGGCTTTCCAGCAATAGGAGCTACCAGGACTGGGGGTTCGACAAATATTCTTTGATACTGTCAAAAGCGCGCTGGCATTCCTCATCCCATATGAAAGAGACTCCCTTCTTCATGAGATGGGTGAATGGTTGACATCGTCCGGAGAGATTAGAGATGAATCTTCTGATGTAAGCTAGCCTGCCTTGGAGGCCTTGGAGGCCTCGGAGTTCGCAAAGATTTCTCGGGGGACCCATCTCCATGATTGCCTTTGTTTTCTCGGGGTCGATGTGAATGCCCTGAGAAGTAATGACGAAACCCAGGAATTTCCCGCTGGAGACTCCCAAGAATGATTTCATAGGGTTCATCTTTAAGTTGTGTGCTCGCATTAGGTCGAACACTGTCCTGAGATCTTGCAGATGATTTTCCTTCGAACGACTTTTGATGGCGATGTCATCGACGTAGCATTCCACTGTCTTGCACAAGTGGTCTCTAAAGATGACGCTCATAGCTCTCTGGTAAGTAGCGCCAGCATTCCTTAAACCTAAAGGCATAACGGTGTAGCAATATGTACCATCGGTGTTCGGAATGATGTGTGCTTCTCGTCGTCAGAGAACATCTTGATCTAGTTGTATCCTGAGAAGCCATCAATGAAGGACATACGTTCGAAGCCGCAGGTGTTTTCGATCATAATATCTGTGATAGGGAGAGGGAATTCATCTTTAGGGCATGCCTCATTCAGATTCCGGAAGTCAATGCATATTCAGATCTTTTCGTTCTTCTTGAGAACTGGTATGATGTTGGCTACCCCGTCTGGATGCTGCTCTTCGCGAATGAAGCCACTGGCTATCAGTTTGTTGACCTCGGCTTCAATAGCATTCATGACATCGGGGAGAAACCGTCGTTGCTGTTGCTTGACAGGTTTTGCATCCGGACGAATATTGAGTTTGTGGAGTACGATCTCGGGGTCCAATCCTGGCATGTCTTCATAGCTCCAGGTGATCACATCGATGTACTCTTTGACGAGTTGGAGCAGCGACTCTCGCTCTTCATCTGTCAGACTCTGGCTGATGAAGATTGGTTTCGTGGAGGCTTCATCACCAAGATTAACTTGTATGACCTCATCCTCAGTGGGAGGTTCTCTTTGCTCGAAACATTTTTTCCATTGTTCATCTAGCTGTTGGGCCCACGGCTCTAGCTCGAGGATTTTCGAAATGTCTTCATCTTCTTCATAAGCGTTGGCGAATGCCATGTTGACTGACAGGACTTGTCTGAATACGTCTCCGATGCTGGTATCCGAGTCAGAAGTTGGTGACCTGGTCGAATGTGAATGCCTGTCACATTCTTCATCTGAACTTTCAGGGGTCGTCGTGGGTGTCATATACCCTAATCCACATCGAGTCTTGCTATAGTAGTCCCGTGGTTTGCCAGCCGGGACCGAGGGCTTCAAAGGTAATCGTCGTCCCGTACCGTAGTTCAAACCCGGTGTCGTTTCCAGATCATACCCCTGTTTCTGTATGAGATATTTAGATTGGGGGCTATAAAGATACAGAGGTAGTCTCCCGGCATCCGATCCAAGGTCGACTTCTTCTATGGTGAAGGGATACGGATCGTCCTTCCGGCCGAAGATGATTGGATGGTTTCCTCCCTCGATTATTCGGTAAGCGTCTTCTGTTGGAGTAAGCTGGATTGCGGTGTAGACATTTGTCACCTGTGTGTGTAGGTGAGTGCCTATACCGTGTTCCATAGCGTACATTGTACAAAGCTTATTAAGCTCGAGGTAGTTCAAAGATAACCCTTTATTGATGAAGTAAGGTATCTTTTCTAGAGGGATTACATCATCTGCGGAGGAAACATCAGTCTGGGCAGCCACATACTTGGCTAGCTCCGGTTCCTCTTCGGCTACCCCCTGTGTGAATGAAGACTGAAAGGACGACCTGCGAAGCTTGATCGTCAGCGGTTCAGTTGATAGAGCTGAGCGTGGAGTTGTTGGCAGACTAGCGACCTCCAGTTTGGTACTCGATGTGGGGCGAGGAGTGCTGGTTCGCTAGAAGTGTCAGAACTTGTATCGGGGTGATGACCCTTCTTGGGAAGGCGTATCGTCAGTGGCTTGTCGAAGGGATTGAGCTTCTCCGTTTGGGGCTGACCGACTCTCGGCAGTCTGATTGTTAGTGGCCCCATTGTGGATCTGGGCACTTGGCCAGACCTTGGTAGCCGAATTATCATCTGCTCTTCTTGTACCGAGAGGCTGATTGCGTCCTTACGCAGAGCGGCGGTAAGGGGTGCAGACCTGCCCGGTTTGTGAGCTTGGAGGTGGATCGTCAGAGGCTCTTCTGATCATGTGGCTATCTCGGTACTAGCTTGTATATCTCCTTCACCAAGATACTTCTTCGATTTTTCGTACAGGCAGGAGTCTGAGTAGTAAGATTCGACCCCTTTGAAGGAATCGATATCAGCAAATTCCGTCCTCACGAAGCCGTGTTTGTCGACATATTTGAAGCACTGGTGTAGCGTAGAAGGCACGATCATATAATCGTGTATCCACGGGCGCCCTAAGAGGATGTTGTAAGAAGTGTCTACATCTATGACGTAGCAGGTGACTTCGGATTGGAGGTCGTCAATTTGACACTTCAGACGAATCTTCCCAATAGGGTAGCTACTGCCCGAATTAAAACCGCTGATGGTGGTGTTTGTAGGCGTCAGGCGGTACATTGGGATGCGGAGATGATGTAGCAGACCCTTCGGGATGATGCTTATGGAAGAGCCAGGATCAATGTGCATCCGATCCACCTTTACGTCGCCGATGTATCCAGTGTAGTATAGTGGGCGATCGTGCAGATTAGTTTTGATGAGCATGTCCTGCGGAGTGAAGACGATGTTGGGCATTGCTCCCGTGCAGGCGCTGTCTTAGAGATCCGCAGGCGGGTTTTCTCCCGTAAGGTTAACTTGAGCCAGGTATGCGTCGACGTTTTGGAGTGCATCGCTCAAAGCCGCACGAACATCCTTGGCGAGTCTCAAGAGCTCGTATAATGATAACTTGGCCTGTGTGTTGGCTAATTATGCCAAGATGTCGAAGTTGTAGGGCCTCTCCAGCCCTTGGGCTGCCTCTTTTCGGAGGGATCTGTCGAAGAGAGTCTCCCTCGGCCTAGGCTTGTCGGTCGTCGAAGGCTGAGCCGGTCCCGGAGCATCAGTTGTAGTGGGTTGATGATTTTCAACTGGGTTGTCAACCACAGGTTGGGATTGTGCCCCAGACCGCGTGACGACGGCTGCAGCTTCTTCGATATCTGCCGAGATCGTGCGGCAGGATCTGACTTTTCCACTCTTTTTTTACAGGTAGAAGACGATATGGGCCGAGTCACTTCTGATACCAAGTCTGGATGGATCCACATGACCTCCCCTCGTGATGTGGTGAGGGGAACTAGACCAGAGGCCTTATCTCGGGGAGGTGGAAGATTAGTAATCTCCATTGTCGCCAGAGGGATGGGGACCACACCGTCTTGAGTTTCCGTCGGAGGGAAGCTGCCAAATTATACGGATACCATATTGGCTGCCACGGTTACCTCTTCGAAATCGATAGCCAGAGCATTCGAATCGATGAGGTTTTGGATGTACCGTTTTAGCTGGTAGCAGTCGTGTGTAGCATGGTGGGCGTAGCGATGATAATGGCAGTACTTTGGGTTCTCTATCTCTGCCGGCCGCGGTTCTCGTCTTGGTGGAGGAAGCTGAATTCTATCCCCTTGTATGAGCATGTCCAAGATGGGCTTGACGTAACCGTCTTCGAAGGAGTAAGTAATTTGCGGCCATTGTTTATCTGTCGGCTTTGGCTCAGGTTTCTGTGCCGTATTGGCCACCATAGCCTGCTTGCCCCTGCCGTCCCGGTTGTTGGAGGGGCTACCCCCATTATCGTTGTTGGGACGCTTGCCCTTGTTCTCTCCGTCCGAGATGTGTAATCCCAGTTGGCGAGCCTTCTTCAGTCGTTTTTTGGCGCTTGTGGCACTGATGATGAACGTCTTCCAATCCTTGAATTGGCTTTCGCCCATCCAGAGACTGATTATTGGAAGCAGTCTCTTTTGGCAAATTTCAATTAAGGAGGAATCCGAGTTTCAGACGGCAACTTCATGGCGGTTTGGCGGAACCGCTCGATGTAGTTCCTTGTCAGCTCTTTCTTCCCTTGGACGACGTCCATGAGGGTGGACATGGTAATGTCCTGCCCTACTTTGTAGAATCTCTCCAAGAACATGCGCTTGAAGCCGGCGAAGGAGTGGATGCAGTTGTCCGGCAGATTGCGATACCAGTCGAAGGCGACTCCTTCCAATGCCCCGATAAATAATCGTGTGAGAATAGCAACGTCATGGGGCAGATGGTCAGTGGTGACCTCGAAGTAAGTGATGTACCGACTTGCTGAGGTCCTGCCATCATAAGGATTGATATTGAACGGCTTATATCTTGGTGGGAATGGAACATCCCTCCATGCAACAGGGTACGGTTGCTGTATTCTGAGGTCTTGAGAGTTTTCTCGAGCGTGGAACATGGCTCGGAGCTCCTGGACCTCTCTTCTCGCTTCACGTGCTTTGTCTACGGCGGTGGGGGCCGTTGTTTCTGGAGGATTGTTGCCCGGGTTTGGTGCCGCCAAATTCGAGTCCGCATTGACCGCGGGACCCGCATTTGTTTGGCCAGGCATCCCTTCTTGCAGAGTTGGAAGGGCTGCTTTAATCTCGTCTACAGACTTGACCAAAGCAAGCAATATAGCTTCGAGACTGTCGATACACAGGCGATCACTGGAACCACCTTGGTTGCTGTCTGTCATAAATACCGTCTTCACATGAGGCGAGATAGACAGAGCGGTGGAGGAAGCGCCCTCCGAATCGTACCCCTGTAGTGAGAAGTCATCGGGGTATGTGGGTATGTTTCCTTCTGATTCAGACTCGGAAGGAACAGTACCCCCAGTCTCCGAGTTCGCCTCATCTTGGGAGTTGTGGATGTTGTCGGGGACGTCGAGGTTTGCTGTATCCGATGGAAGAGTTGTCTCCCCTGGCTCGTCTTCTTGGAATGTCGGATTGCTGTGGAGGCTCGGAGGGGTGCTACCCCAGCCCCAGCAACCCCCTGCGTTATGGACAACGAATCTTCCACTGTAGCATATTTGGTCTTAGAACGAGTACCTTGGAAAACACCGGTGGTGGGCACCCACTTAGACGACAGTCTTTTAGTCGCAGTGGTTGAGATCTTCGGGCTGGGAACATTCGTCTTCTTTCTCCTTCCATCAGCGGGGACTTTCCGAGCTGAGTTGCAGGAGACGACGGGTAGTGCCTCGTCTTCTGAAGATGGCTGTTGCAGTCTTTGAAAGATAGATTGCCGATCTTCTTGCATCATCGTGCTATTGCAGCAGCAGTTGACGATGACTTGGGTGCAGTGACATCCGTGGGAGGACTCTTTGCACCCTGATGCATCTTCTCTTTCCTTGTGTTTGTGGAGGATGGCCTCACGCAAGTCACCAGCTTCGCTGGCTCGGGAATTCTGGGCACGCTTGTGTGTAGGCCTCCCGCCTGCTTTCTGATTCGAAGGTAGCTCGTATACTTGCCTTCGTTCGTTATTGGTAGATGCTTGATGACTATCCCGCCCATTGGCCGCAGGGGGAAGGGTACGAGTAGCTTTATACAACTTTCCATTAGAGGCCCGCGTGATAATCAGCGGGACGCTCAGATAGTCAGAGGTTGGGGCAGCTGACTGGGCTTTGTGAGCCCGTGCTGCCCTAGACTTCTTCCTTTTAGCACTTACGGGTACGTAATAGGAAGAGTCCAAGTTGGATACCACAGAGTCTGGCTTATCATCGAGAGAACCATCAGGGTCAGGACCGCATGAGAGACTGTCGAAGACTGATCGAAAGAAGCATGGAACAGACGCTATGCGGCTAGGATTGGGAACCGTGCGGGCTGTCTGCATGAGGCTGTCTTTAGCTGTCGGATGAGTTATTCTTGTGCGACTAGGAGTCACGACCGTGCAGGCTGGCCGCATGCGGTTGGCAATTGTGGTCGTATGGGTTTTCTACAAGCGATTAACTTCAGTAACCGCATAAGTTTTATCCATACGGTTGGCAACTGTAGCCGCATAAGCTATGCGGCTGACAGATGTGGTTGTGTGAGCTTTCTTCATGCGGCTGTCGGATGTAGCCGTATGAGCTTTCTCCATGCGGCTAGTACCCTTATGCGGCTCGGATCGCATAGAGTTCCTCTTTGCTCCTGCAAGTCCAGCATCATAGTATTTTTTTCTGCCGGACTTGGGGACAACAGAGTTGTCTACGGTCTGAAGTGGGGCCGCAGAAGAGTCTTCCCCGTTGTCTTGAGCAACAAAGGGTATCTCTGCAAGAGCTTCAATAGGAGCGAATGATCGTGGTCTCCACTCCTTGTGGGCCTTCTTCGTGCAGGCTTGCTTCTGGACCGGGCCAGCGCTCTTGTCGGAGAGCATTTCTTCAAACGCCTGTTGGTACAAACGGACAACCATCTTCTGTTGCGTGGAGCCAAGCTTGGCTGCATCCGACTGCGTCACCAACTTCTCAGCCGTGGAGAAGTTTGTCTCCAGCAGAGTCGCCATCGTGTTTGCCATGAAATATAAAAGAGCAGAACAGTTTTATGGGAGGACTGGACTTTTACTTCATGTTACAAACTCGCTTGTACAAAGAAAGCCTAGGGACGAAAACCTAGGTACAGCAATCTAAGTACAATTATTTATTTTTGATTCTGGAGGGTGACGGTAGAGGCTCGGAAAAGCGACGGCAGCTCTGCCTTACTCCTTGGACGATCGGACGTAGCCTTGGCTCCTGTGATGAGATGTTTGGCGTTGACGAAGAAATGCTCTTCTTGCTCTCCTCGTATTGGCTTCTCTCTCTCTCTGGATTGATCTCTGTGTATTTTTCTCTCTGATTATTGGGGGAGCGTCCTTTTACAAGGGAATGGCACCTTGCTATTTATAATAGTGAGGGGCATCATTAGGGTTTGCGATGATTGCTCATTCTCTAAGTGGCGGCATCCTGGTAGATGATCAATCTGGGCCATTATTCTTGAGCGTGAAGGATCTGGAACCTTAATGAGGATTATGCCATATCATGTCATTAATTAATGCTGATTGTAATAAATCCCCCTTATGATAATTTGTTGATGTCCGCAAATCTAAATGAATCAATTTAATTCATTCTCTTGCCACGTGTCCCAAATTATTGGGATCTGATCCAAAATTTGATTATCTTTAGGACACGTGTCCTGTCATCCTTGTTGAGCCGCATGAAGAGCGTTCATATTTAGGCCGTATGAAGGTCGTCATGACCGAGCCGTATGAAAGATTTCATGACCGAGCCGCATGAATAGTCTCTATACTCGAACCGCATGAAGGTTGTCATGACCGGCCGCATGAATATGTTCATGACCGAGCCGCATGGGGGTCTTCATGGCAGAGCTGTATGAGAGTCTTCATGGCCGAGCCGCATGGGTTTCTTCATGGCCGAGCCGCATGGGGGACCTTCATGATTGAACCGCATAAGTTTCTCTGCACTGGCCGCGTGAACTCGTTTAGTCTGGCCGCATAAACTTACCTCGAAGCTGCGAAGATTTTCTCCAGTTCCCTAAGAAGATAGTACTCTTGTGTCAGTCATCATGACTACTTTACATCAGGGCTGTCAGCTGTCAGCTGTCAGCCGTCAGAGCATTAATTGTGTTTGAATGATGCTTGGTACAGCTGTTCTGAAAAGACACGTGGCTTCCCTCTGCGGGCCGCATGGAGTCCACTCGAACTGCCTATGTGTTTGAGCGGCATGGGGCTCCTGAGCCGCATGAGGCTCCTTGGCCGTATGGATCATTTTTCTCTTCTTTTTTATGCTTCTACAATGAGTATGTTATGTTTCTTATCGAGTTGCTCAATAACACCTTGCATAGAATTTAGAAAGATAATGAAAGATAATAATCACCTGAACGTAATCTGTTGTGGCAAAATGAATTGTATGCTTATATGCTGTTGCGATGAAAATACGTGACAGGTGAAGGCAAAGTCCCAAATACTTGGGCGGTGAGTATATTGAGCTTTGGCTCAATGAATAGATGGCAAAACAGATGTTAAGACCCAAGAACTGGGCAGTGAGTATGCTTGAACTACAATTGAATAAATGTTACAAAATAGATGCTAAGTCCCAGGAATTGGGCGGTGAGTACATTGAGTTGGTTGGAAAGATGTATGGTATCAAAGATGAGGCAAAAGGATTGGGTAACAACATTCTATTATCCTGTCGTCGATATAGAATGTTAATTACGCCAAGATCCTGGATTGGACAGATGATAATATGAGCGTTGGCTCAAGGCAAGATGGCTAGATGGAAATATGAAAGGGAATGGTGGCTGAATTACTTAGTTTTCCTTATCATGCATTATATGTTTTCTTCTTAGATAAGTTGCATATAGTTGCATGGTCGTGGACAACTTGTCGACAAGGTAGTTTCTCGAACGGTATTCCTGGGCCATGGAACCCGATTCGTCCTGGGAAAAACCAATGCTGAAGTAGTAGCAGTGCTGAAGTAGTAGCACGGTATATAGGACTTGCAGTGGGGCTAGCTACCTGCACTAGCAAAGGGCACTGTATACCTGTAAGTCGGTCCAAGATGGCGTGTCGCCAGTGACCTTCATATAGATAGGTCTAGTGCTAATGATGTCTTATGCAGGCAGAGTAAGTTATTACTCAAATATAGGGAAGGATGTTGGCTGTTGGTAAGAATAACCTGAACGGTGATATTTATATTGAATCATGATATTGTTCCTAACAATGTCTTGTGCAGGCAGAGTAAGTTATTACTCAAATACAGGGAAGGATGTTGGCTGTTGGTAAGAATCACCTGAACGGTGATATTTATATTGAATCATGATATTGTTCCTAACAATGTCTTGTGCAGGCAGAGTAAGTATTATAAATGTACAGGGATGGCTACACGACCGTGGGTAAGAATCTCCAAAGGGTGATAACTGTATGCTTTAAATTATGTTGGCTATGAGATTTGCATGCTTTACTTCTTGTCGGCTATAACATAAAATTGACCCTAAGGCAACAAGAAAGACCACTGATAATAATGTTCTGTAACATATTTACTTAGTGTTGTCTTCTTAGGTGAGTTGGGCCAGCACCGCTCGCCAGTACATTGATGATGTACTGACCCACATTGTAGGCAATATTACAGGTATTTGCTTGGGGGAATCCTGTGAATCAGTGCTTAGCATCGATGAATCGGATGGGTGTACAGAAGCTCTTCTTTCAAGACGATGTCTTCTGCTATACGGGACATAATGTATGGAACAGTGGAACCCATTTGTACCAGTGAGATTGTAGCCACATTGGCAAGTTCATTGTAAAGAAGTCGGTATATTCATTTGTGGCCTAAAGGGCAAGTGTATACATTCAGTTGGCTATTCAAAAGTCTTGTAATCAGTTGTAAACTCTGTATTCCGCTGCAAGTCTTGTAACCCATTATGATTATCAATAAAAGAGATACATTTCTTCAATATCTTGTCTAACTTCAATTTATCTGCTTAGTTTTGCCGCGTTGTCGATGTCTTCTGAGAATTACCAGGAACTGTAATGGTTTTGCCTTGTACAAGTGTAATCTAGACTTGTACGGCATCACGCCCAGTGGCTAGTTTTCGATCCTCCGGGATCGGGGCATGACATAATGGTATCAGAGCACGGCTTTACGTCCTTGGATTCTAATTCGATTTGTTCCAAATCAATGTTGCTACTAAGATGATTCTAAGCTGCTTCCGCGATGATTCAAAGATTGCTTCCACGATTATTCAAAGTTGCTTCCGCGGTGAATCAAGGCTTTACGTCCTTGGATTCTAATTTGATTTGTTTCAAATCAATGTTGCTACTAAGATGATTCTAAGTTGCTTCCGCGATGATTCAAAGATTGCTTCCACGATTATTCAAAGCATTCTTCCGCGGTAAATCAAAGTTGCTTCCGCGAATACTCAAAGTTGCTTCCGCGATGAAATCAAAGTTGCCTCTATGATGACTCATGGTGCTTCTACGATTTTTCTGTGTTGCTTCCAAACTATTCTAAGTTGTTTTCTTGACTGAAAGTCCGTTGATCTTTCTAACCTCTCACTGGGTGTTCCATACAATAAGTCTAAATATTTGGGCTGTGATATGTGTGCTTTGTTGAATTTCTAAAAGATACCAAAAAGAATAACAATGATGCGATGTGATAATAAGTTTGTGATGTATGCTGGATGTCTTATGTGTGGGATTCTTTGAGATCGATTGTTATGCAACAATCGACCGTGGGTGATGGCTTGGTATGTTGGAACAGAATGTGCATGGATTTCAGTGAATGGGAATTGACAGAATCTTGAGTCGATATTTGTGGTCAGCATAACCACTGCAGGATGG
This sequence comes from Iris pallida, assembly GCA_029216955.1. NCBI lineage: Eukaryota > Viridiplantae > Streptophyta > Magnoliopsida > Asparagales > Iridaceae > Iris > Iris pallida. The sequence continues at coordinate 8,153,220 of JANAVB010038617.1, forward strand.
ATTGTCCTTGTTGGACGTTGGTTTAATGCGAGGGAATATTGTGTCGGAAATGGCTTGAGCTCTGAGTGGTATATTACATATACCCTTGTCGTGATAAGATGTCCCTTGACCCTTGATATGTTTATGATTTTGTGATTGCTTTACCTATAAGGTATTGGGTGGTATCGAATCGTAGCTGAGCTTACGATTGATACATGACGGCTAGGTGTGTCCCCTAATTGTTAAGTTTAGACGACCCGTTGTGTAATTTTTGATGTGTTCGGGTGAACCATCGCTAGTCCTTGTCGGTTAGCATTAAGTTGGATAATAAGAGAATTGAGAATATGAAATGAATGTCTTGGTTGGGAAGGAAACGAATTTCAGATTCAGGCGAAGACTTGGATCAGTGGGGTAAAAAAGATTGTAGGCTTGGTAACAATAGTGTGGTGTTGCTATCGAAAAATTTTGCGAGAACAACTATGGACCGAATATTGAATGATGTTGGAATTGAGTAAAAGAAATTGCATGTTGGATATCGACATAATTGATGGTGATGTTAGACGCTTATCGAGATGTTGCGAATGAATTAGAAGATGCAGAGAGTTGCACCGACGACCGAAAATATTGAGAATGTGTTTGAGGAGTAGATGATCTTAGCACGTGGTACAGTGTGCTTGAGAGAATTGAAGTCCCAAATTAACAAGTTATGACCCTTGACTATTTGGAGGCATAGAGAATGGGTACTTGTCTCTTGATGCATGAAAGAGTAGATGTCCCTTATGAGAGTCGAATGGCTGGAATATAAATAAGTATCGAGGTGCAGCGATATGTAATAGACCCTGTCGGTAGATGATGTTGTCGCTTGAATAACAAGTTTGGTGGAATATAGAATTATGGGATTTTGACTTAGCTAATGAGTTATGTTATATCTACTAAGATGACCGATATACGAATGCTAGATGATTGGTGCCATAGAGATTGGATCGGTGCATGAATAGTAGATCTTCTTATGGAATCACAAGGAGGTGATGCAAAACGAATATTGATGGTTAACGTGAATTGCTAAGAGATGACCGTGTTGGTGATAGAAAATTTATAAATGATGCCTCGGAAGAAATACGATTATGTAGTTACCTTAATTGTTGGTTAAGAGAGTACAGACCGTATCAATGATCTAAGAAGGTAGAAAATGAATATGTCGCAAAGAGACCGTAGGAAGAGGTCATAAGTGATAAACTATCGAGGTAACAATGTTGGATTATGACTCAGAATAGTTGACCCGATTAAATAGACAATTTGAGTACGATATGAGGATGCAAGTCGGATTGAACAAGTGATGCTATGTCTATGCAAGTGAAAATTTAAAAGTTTGGATATTCGATGGATAAGTTTTATATGATAGCTTCGGATTGACCTATAAGAATTGTGGGATAGAATTGTGGGATAGAATTGTTGGGTAGAATTGTCGGATATAATTGGTCAGTTGCGGGTAAGTCTAGAATGAGACTTCGTTGGGTATGACCCGAGTATGAGTACGGGTAGAAAGACTTGACCCTAGAATATTGGTTGGTTGCTTAGAATGTTGGTTGGTTGCTTAGAATGTCGTTTGGTTGCCTAGAGTATCGTTTGGTTGCCTAGAATGTTGGTTGGTTGCTTAAGTTTCAGATTGGTTGGCTATGTTCTTCAGTTGTCCGTGTTGGGAATAAGTTCATAAGATTGGGGTGGTATCCCATGTCCCTAAGTTGGTCAGACCATAGAGTTGCCCCTATGATGAGAATTAGTTGCCTCTAAGATAAGAGATAAGTATGTCCCTGATAGCTATCCATCTCATATGAGTTAGCTGAATGTCTAGTTTAGCTTAGATTAGCTGACCATAGAGACTTGACTGAATGCTAAGTTGACTGTTGGAAAACCGTAGGATGTCCCTATTGATGTTGTGTGAGTATAGTCGGAATGAGTAAAATGTGTTGGAAGGTAGGCTTTGGAATGGAATGGATATTTGAGAAATTTGATGTTATAATATTGGATGGGATGACGGATCATGTTGGTTTCAAAATTTGGTTACCTTTGTTAGAATATGGGAAATTGCTAAAGCTGGTTGGATTGGTTGATTAATATTGAGCTGCGAAAATTGATGGTATTGCCTTGAGACAGTTGGAATAATTTTATGGATCGGATAAAAAAATTGAGGATATAAGTGTAACGACGGAATTAGATAGTGCATGTAGCTGAGATCGGCGAGAGCGAATGTGAATAGGAATGACCCTCAGGATTAATGTTGCTGGAATATGAGAGTTGCTTATACGAGAGGATAATATGTTGGCTTAATCAATACGAGAAAATGTTGGAGTACAGCGAGAAATGTTGCTAAAGTGGAATGGTGGTACAATTTGAAGGATGGTACGATTTGGAAGATGGATCATGATCGAGAAATTTACAAGTTACAAACAAAGTGTATGGATGCGAACGATGATGAGTACAAGAATTGATCAATGAGAATCGGGGTATCGAAATAAAATGTGGCTATAGGATTTATCAACTTTGGTGGCATGAATGACAATAAACTTGAAAGGAATACTTGATACATCTAAGTCGGAATACTTTGGAAAATTTTGGATCAGTTGAGGAAAATTGCTCGAGTTGGAATTGGTGACATCTATTGTGTTATTAGTTGGTTGGAATATTGAATAAACAAAGTAGGATTTTACGAGATGCTCAAAAAGAATTACTGATGTTCGGAAAGGAAGTTGCACCGTAGCTCGTTCGCTTTCTCTATAACTGAACTTGGCTGAAGTGCATGTATTTCGGGGACGCCTAAAATATGTGTATGATTCCAACTAAGTGGTATGCTGAATTCAAATGAAGCCACGGGGAGGATTATCATGTGCTAAGGATTGCACGAGTGTTGGAGGAAAGGTCAAAAAGGATGGTAAACTATTTTGAATCAATTGGGATGTTGTATCGAGACGGTACATTACTTGAAATCAATCGGGAGATTGCGGAGAAATATTAAATGGTGCAAAGTTGATCGTTGAGAAGTTTCATGAAGAGTTGGTTGAAGTTTTGGGGATGAGTTTTGTTTTAAGTTTCGAGGACGAAACTTTTTTTGAGTGGTATATATTGTAGTGCCCCGACCCGCAAGATGCCTTATGATGGATGGTTGGTTCGATGAAGCCTTGTTAGACTTAGGATTATGCGAAGGATCGCTTGGAAGGCTATGCGATCGTGGCGGGAATCGTCCTATGAATGTGAGTAGTGTTGAACCCTTCAAAGATCCTTTAGCTTCACGCTTAAAATAAGGATGAGTATGCTATGTTTCTTATTGAGTTGCTCAACAACACCTTGCATAGAATTTGGAAAGATAATGATCACCTGAACGTAATCTGTTGTGGCAAAATGAATTGTATGCTTATACGTTGTTGCGATGAAAATACATGACAGGTGAAGGCAAAGTCCCAAATACTTGGGCGGTGAGTATATCGAGCTTTGGCTCAATGAATAGATGACAAAACAGATGTTAAGACCCAAGAACTAGACAGTGAGTATGCTTGAACTGTATTTGAATAAATGTTGCTAAATAGATGATAAGTCCCAAAAATTGGACGGTGAGTACATTGAGTTGGTTGGAAAGATGTATGGTATCAAAGATGTGGCAAAAGGATTGGATAACAACATTATATTATCCTGTCGCCGATGTAGAATGTTGATTACGCCAAGATCCTGGATTGGGAAGATGGTAATATGAGCGTTGGCTCAAGGCAAGATGGCTAGATGGCAATATGAATGAGAATGGTGGCTGAATTACTTAGTTTTCCTTATCATGCATTATATGTTTTCTTCTTAGATAAGTTGCATATAGTTGTATGGTCATGGACAACTTGTCGATAAGGTTGTTTCTCGAACGGTATTCCTGGGCTATGGAACCCGGTTCGTCCTCGGGGAAACCAATGCTGATGTAGTAGCAGTGCTGAAGTAGTAGCATGGTATACAGGACTTGCAGAGGGGCTAGCTACCTGTACTAGCAAGGGCGTTGTATACCTGTAAGTCGGTCCAAGATGGCGTGTCGCCAGTGACCTTCATATAGATAGGTCCGGTGCTAATTATGTCTTATGCAGGCAGAGTAAGTAATTACTCAAATACAGGGAAGGATGTTGGCTGTTGGTAAGAATCACCTGAATGGTGATATTTATATTGAATCATGATATTGTTCCTAACAATGTCTTATGGAGGCAGAGTAAGTTATTACTCAAATACAGGGAAGGATGTTGGCTGTTGGTAAGAATCACCTGAACGGTGATATTTATATTGAATCATGATATTGTTCCTAACAATGTCTTGTGCAGGCAGAGTAAGTATTATAAATGTACAGGGATGGCTACACGACCGTGGGTAAGAATTACCAAAGGGTGATAACTGCATGCTTTAAATTATGTTGGCTATGAGATTTGCATGCTTTACTTCTTGTCGGCTATAACATGAAATTGACCCTAAGACAACAAGAAAGACCACTGATAATAATGTTCTGTAACATGTTTACTTAGTGTTGTCTTCTTAGGTGAGTTGGGCCAGCACCGCTCGCCAGTACATTGATAATGTACTGACCCACGTTGTGGACAATATTACAGGTGTTTGCTTGGGGGAATCCAGTGAATCAGTGCTTAGCATCGATAAATCGGATGGGTGTACAGAAGCTCTTCTTTCAAGATGATGTCTTCTGCTATAATGGACATAATTTATGGAACAGTGGAACCCAGTTGTACCAGTGAGATTGTAGCCACATCGGCAAGTTCATTGTAAAGAAGTCGGTATATTCATTTGTAGCCTAAAGGGCAAGTGTATACATTCAGTTGGCTATTCAAAAGTCTTGTAATCAGTTGTAAACTCTGTATTCCGCTGCAAGTCTTGTAACCTATTATGATTATCAATAAAAGAGATACATTTCTTCAATATCTTGTGTGACTTCAATTTATCTGCTTAGTTTTGCCGCGTTGTCGATGTCTTCTGAGAATTACCAGGAACTGTAATGGTTTTGCCTTGTACAAGTGCAATCTAGACTTGTACGGCATCACGTCTAGTGGCTAGTTTTCGATCCTCCGGGATCGGGGCATGACAGTACGTGTGCGAGAGTCCTTGAATGTTGAATCAAGTTATAAGTCGATAAGAGTACTCAGTTAGTTTCGAGGATGAAACTTTTTCTGAGTGGTGTATGATATAGTGCCCCGTCCCGCTCAGTCAATCGGAGGAATCGAAACGCCGACGGCGTTCGGACTTAGCCTTGCAACGGCTACTGGAAGACATAGCTTGGTCGAGGCGACCGCCCGCTCAGGTGGGATAGTTTCGGTGAACTTGCCTCATCTTAGCCTTCACATAATAAATTGCATGTTTTCAACTTGCACAAGTAGGCTTGATAATAAAAGAGACGAACTCACATAGCTAAAGGGAATAATCCCGACAGGTCAAATTGAATTAGAACATGGAAAGGTCCAACGGTCGGCTTAGAGCTGGTGTATGGCGTGCTTTGAAAATGACACTCGGTCGTTCGTCCCGTGGCTTGGGAGAAGGAAAGTTGGTTGAGTAGGCGAAGGAAACGTAGCCTAAGTCACAGGCGTCGCCCGCATGAATGCTTCATAAATCATGCACGGTCCCATTGTCCAAGGCTTGGCATAGCCTTGACCTGCCCTATGAGTTAAGTTGCGTCGCACGGCTGCTGGCGTAAGTCTAGGCGCCCAAATGACTTGGTCGTTCAGAAGTCGAACGCATGTGCGGCACGTTTCTGCAATGCGAGGCTTGACGCAGCCTTTGCTCGTCGAGTCGTTGTGTATTTAAGTCAGGCAAGTTATGTTAGGCTATCAGAGTGGTAGCAAGCACGGTCCTACGAGTTCTACGATTGGGTATAACCACATAGTCTTACGGTCTCAAGGCCCGTCGACTTGGGCAGGAGTGTCGCATGTAGCACGGTTGGCTTAAGGTACGATGCACGGACTTAGTGTTTAAGGCATGAACCACGGTTGATCTAATCAGTTTTGGAGGAAGGACTATCGAATAGGCATTGAGTTGAATGAAATAATATGGTAACAGGGAGAAGGCTCGCGGCCGTAGGTCGTCGAGGGATCTCAAAGAGCATCAAGGGAGAAGGCTCGCGACCATGGGTCGTCGAGGGATCTCAAGGATAGAAGTCTTGATGTTGGTTTGAAAGAGATGGTAACATTAGAAGAGGAATGACTGTATGAGATGTCAGTTTGTGTCGAGTCTTGCATGGTCATTTGACAACTTGTCGACAAGGAGAAAGTTTCCACGAGCGGCAACCCTGGGCTCCGAGGGATCACGTCGTTCCGGAGGTAAACGCGGTATAGCCGTAGCTGGACGAACCGCTCGGGTTATTCAGAAACTTTCTTCGGGGCTAGCTACTTACGATGAAAGGGTCTTCGAATAACAAGGCTATAAGTCCAGGATAGCTTGTGGTGTTAATGACCAATTCATATAGATGGGTCGGCATGAGCGGCAATCCGCGTGTGTGCCTTTGGATTTAGTCTAGTTGAATGTGTGTATGGTTGGAACACAAGTGTTTGGGCCTAAGAATGGCTATAACATAGGCGACGTGCTTCAGCACGAGATGTGGCATCGAGTCTTATGTTGTCGCCAAATAAGTTGCATGTTATGATTGAGTTGTCTTGAGCTTAAGTCAGGAGGTACCGCAAGACAAAGTTGGTCGAGTGACACTTAGTTCACAAGTGGATGGGTCACTTGATGATTTAGTAGCAAAGGGCCGCGAGGAGGCAAGGGCCACGAGGCGGCGATATGATTGAGTCTCATTGAGTTACAAGGCGCGGCCTCAAAAAGGACTTATAGCACGGTCACACGGGAATGGAGTCTTATCGCATAGTTACGTCTCTGATTTTGGGCCATAAGGCAAACACGACTTGATAGGTTATTGTTGTTGGCACGAGAAGGGTCTAGAGGCAAAGTATGAGTTAACATCATTGTTGCAAGCACGGGATGGTCTAGCGACACATAATAGGCCAAGGCGTCGGTCCTAAAACTGATCCTAAGACAATAGTAGAAAGACAATTGATAAGAAAGGGCTATATTGCACAAAGTAAATCTAACGTGTTGGTTTTGTATGGGTGGGCGAGGAGCTCATTCCACCAGTACAGTTGAGTACTGACACCCACATAGTTTCCATATGCAGGCACAGGTAGAAGCTCGTGGCACGGAGCTCGCTTGGATGCGTCAAGGCACGGAGTTCCTTGGCAATTCGAAACGTGTGACCGCATGGAGTAAAGACTTATACGGGACATAATGTATGGACGTCGTCTTCCAAAGCATCCGCTGGCTCAAGAGTTGTAATTGAGAGATGGGAGAGAGCTGAGTGACTTGTAATGTGAGCTTGAGTGAGCTTGAGAGACTTGTAAACTTAGCCGTACGACCATTGTAACCTTTGTTTCAATATCAATAAAGAGCTTCTTTGAATAACTTGTGTTTTATTCTAATTTCTGCTACTATTATTCAATGTCTCTGTATGGGACTTCTGTACGACAACCCCGTCGCAGCCGCTGAAATCGGCCGTTATGGAACCCGCCTTACACGAGCGCAATATAGCCTCATGCGGCATCACGCCTTAGCGAGGACGATCGCTCCTACGGGAGTGGGGCATGACACCTCACCCCCAACCACCCGCACCCCCCTGCCCCTCCCTCCGAGCCACCAGTACCCTCCCCCCAACCACCAACAACAAATAGAGAGAGAGAGGGGGGAGTCACGTACCAAAGGAGAGTCGCTGGAGAGAGTGAAGTCGCCGGAGAGAGTGGGAGCGAGAGCGCCGGAGGAAAAGTGTGAGAGAGTAAAATAGATGGAGAGAAATGAATCGGAGGGGGAATTTAATTTAGTTAGAATTTAGAAACGTTATTATTAACGTCGTTAAATCAGTCGCAATTAGCGACGTTGTAGCGACTTTTCGCGACGACTAGCTCACGTCACTAATATACGTCATTGTCACGTCGCTATTTGCGTTGCTAGTAGCGACGGTTACCGACGTTTCATTTACACGTCGCTAATGTCCACAATTTAGCGACATTTTGCTAACGTCGCTAAATTTACGTCGCCAATTAAGCAGATTTTAGTAGTGCATCTCAGTCTTCTGAAGGACTTCACCACCAAAGCTTCTTCGAATGAGGAGATCGACAACCAACAGGAAAGCGTCTTGCCAAGGCGGGAGATCGGTAGAGTCCATCTCCACAAGAAAAGCTAAGTGAGACGAGAACAAACCCTCCCTACACTACTGCCATTTATAGGCAAGGACAACTCGAACTCATGTGCCAAGTGGCAGTCACTTTGAATTCAATTCAATTCATTTGCATTAATACCAATGCATCTGCCCCTTCTCAAGTAAAGCTAAGTAAGACTAGAACAAACTCTCCCAACTACTGACATTTATATGCCATTAATACCAATGAATTTGTCCCTTTGAATTCTGCCAAGTCAATACTATTCTCCGTGTACTGATGCGCCCAATTGACGGAGAATTGTAAAAAAAAAGTTGATTATTAGAGCATCTCCAACCCTATTGTGAGCATCTGCCCCTTCAAAATGACTTTGATATATATTGGAACCAAAAGAAGTAAAAAAGTTGTCTTGGAAGTTGAAAAAAAGTAATTGTCTTCTCAAACTTTTGCATTGGAGAACATATTTTTATTACATTGTCTTGTGTGAATGACATCTTGCCACATAGGAAAGACATTGTCATAAGTCAACGACGTTTCATTTGATTCCATTTGCTCTTTTTTGATATTTTGCTTCCGTACTTTACAGTTACAAAAATCGTGATCCAATTTTTTACAAACTCTACAAATTCTAGGCTTCGGGATAGTCTGACTTACTTTAGGCTGGCTTGATTTCCCTTGAGAAGGCCTTCCTTTTGTTGCTACCGGATTTGGCTCTTTAAAAGATTCACGCACTCCATAAACTGCATCAGCTACCATTTGTTCTTCTCCACCAATATTGGTCACCATCTTTTTCAACTCCATCAAAACAGACGACATTAACTCCGTTCCCTTCTCTTGAATTTTGCTTGATTTTCTACAATAATACGTAAACAGATTAACTTGTTCATTAATACCACCATACCTTCTGCTCTCAATATTGACTGGGTGGATGAATCTTCTTTCTGCGCCAGGTCCGGAGAGAGAAATCTCTTTGCAATCCTTAAGCCAACGAGTTTTAATCAAGTTCTTTGGAATATCTCCAATTTGTAATCTCTCCATTACTGAAAAATATGCCTACAAGGAATTCCCTTGGTCTCCAACCACAAGCAGTCACAGTTTATGATGTTGTCGGCCCGATCAAATGTAACCTTCCGGTTGACACTGTTTGGCGACATATACTTTTGGATAGTGCAAACTTCTAACTCTCTTATGATGTGATGGTGGAGAACAGTATATGTATCAGAACGTGTGATTTCCTTCCTTACCTCTATAAATACCATTTTAGTGTAAATTACGACAAATTTATCTTCTATTTCGGCCATTCTAGTTTGCTTCACAGCTGGTGTTGAGGGTTTATCAGTGACATGCTTACTTATCTGGCTGTAACGTAAGGCGTCAAACCGTGGTCACAATTTTGAAGGGCCTTCCATAGTGCAGATTCTCATTCATTTTTTTTCCAGAAATACGTTCATAGATTCACATCTATTTGTTGCAGTAGAACCACCAAAATAATTTCCACGTAGGAATGTGCCCGCCCATCACTCTCTCGTTCTGTACAATGCAGTGGTCCACTCATTATTCTCTATATTATAATCCCTTAGCATCTACTGCCAACGGTTTTCAAATTCTTCGACTGAATAATACCTGTTTAGAAAATATGGACAGTAACTAAAGTTTTAATATTGTAATAACAACATACTTCAAAGTAAAGTAGCAAGTGTGCGATGTACCTTTTAATCATAAGACTCAATTCATTTGCAAAACCCTCTCGGTGTACATGTTTGGCTGAATTGTTTAGGATATGACATGAGCACGTTCGATGAAATACGCTGGGCATTAAATCCTCAATTACTTTATTCACGGATCTGCAACCATCCGTGAGAACTGTCACTGGTAATTTGCCATTCATACACTCTTGGAATTTTTCTAAAACCGCAGAATATGTTTCTGCAGTCTCATTATGGATCATTGCAAATCTAAACACACAAGTCTTTGCATGATTGCTTGTACCCACTAGAACCACCAACAACATTTGACTTCTATTTGTTTTATATGTAGAATAAAATGCTAGTGAATCTCCAAATAATTCGTAATCGAATCGATATGCACCGTCAGCCCAAAAGAGATGGGTCAATCTGGAATCTTCTTCTACCTTGTACGCATAGAAGAAATTTGGGTCAATGCCCTCATCAACATCGTCTAGTGCTCTACTATCTTTAGCTAAAGCGTTGTATAAATCTTTTTTCGTCCATCCAACCTTATCCCAGCCACCTTTCGGGTAGACAAGTAAATGCCATATATCTCCAGTCACCATCCCTGATTGCTTCATAAGCTTAGCATGTTCGAACTCTGCAGGTGATATCTTACGATGGGATCTCAAAAAAACTATTTCATAATCATTCGCAAGGGTATGGTTGTGATGTACGTAAAAAAATTTGACGACCCACAGCTTTGTAGAATTGCTGTACCCAATACGAAAAATTGCTTTACAACCACTTCTGCTTTCACTTCTTGGCTCACGAACCCTGCTAGGAGCTTCATTGTATTTCTTCTATCTAAACCCTGCATTCGAACAACACCAACTACGGACCATCACCATCCCAGATTTATTTTTCTTTACTTCGTTCTTTCTAATACTGAAACCAAATACTTTTGAATATATCCGGTAGAATGTCTCTGCTTCTTCAATAGAGTTGAACTGTAAGCCAACAACATCTTCATGTAAGAGTTCTGTTGGAGCTTTGTTAATGTTGGCAGACTGCAATATTTTTTCATCGTCGCAGCATCGAAATCCAATGGAGATTTACCATCGTCCCTAAGAACAGAATAAAACAAAATAAGTATGTGAAATAAATGTAAAAATATAATGCATTTCTTAAATTCAGTAGAAAGGGTGATACGAAATAACATTTCGTTGTTTGCGTTGATGTCGTCGTCATCGTTATGATGCAATCTTCTGTTGTTTTCTTTATCTTGTTCTTTATTGTCTCCTAAGTTAACAGCTTCCAAACTTTGCTCATCATCCAAATCATCAGACAATGCCCTTGAAACAAAGCTTTCTTCATCGACTAATTCTTCCACACGACGATCAGTTTCTCCATGTGACGTCACAATTGATGAAAACAGAGTGTGTTAGAAACCAACTGTAAACCCCCAATATTTCCCAAACAATTTTAGTGCCTTAAAAACTATTTTTTTATATTATTTGGAAATTAGTTGGTAGATGTACGTAAATATAAATACATGTGTGTGTATAATATATGTGTGATGCTAATATTCGATTAAATAAGGTATATAGTAAATTCTAGAATTTTAGGAAATTTATTGGTAATTTTTAGGAGTTTATTGCTTGCTTAATATATATAGATATCATATTGATATATATATATATATATATATATATATAAAGTTACTGTGTGGTAAAAAATAATAATATATGAGTTGTGGCCGAGCCCCCACAACAGCAGCAGCTAGCTGCGTGGGGCCCGACCCCCTAATACCAAGCAAACCCTTTCGCAGCAGCAGCTGCAAGGGGGTGGGCCCAACCCCACACCCCTGCCTAACTCAGCAGCAAAAAGCTGCTATGAGAACCATTGTAACCCGAGCCCACAATTTCGAGCCCTATTCGAAATAGCATTTATCGGCTTTATATATTCAGCCGCTCATCTAACCGAACCCTAAACCCCCCTTCGTACGCAAAAACGTCTCGACCCCAAGGCCGCCACCCTTCCCCCACACCCCGTGCTCACCGTCGGCCACCCACTCGCCGTCGACGACGTCGGGATCGCTCGGAGTCGACAGTTTACAGAGGATAATCTGTTTTCAAAAAACTCAGGTACCACTCTTTTTCGGCTTCGATTACTCTTCGCACGTTTGATCGTTTTGCGATCCAAAAGATGCTACGTGTAGGCAATGTAACCCCCTCTGAGTCCCTTCGAAGGGAATCAGCTATAACCCTCTGTTTTGACTAGTAACTCGATGCAAAGTCGGGTAAAATTCTGTCGAAAACAGAGTTTGAAATCAGTTTCAAACCACAACTTAGAAGCCATATTCCGCTCTGTGTGTCGAGATTTTTTAGAAACTAATTGAACACGTTTGAAGACAACCTAACCACGACTAAAACGTAACTAGTAGATCGGTATTTAGATTTCTGTGCAAGAATTTAATTCGTGTTAAACTTGGGTGAAAAACTGTTTTTGAAATAGTAAAATTTTGAAATTTTCTTCGATACGACGTACGTCCCGACAAATCGGGCGACGTGGACGCATGCTATACGCATCGAAAGGCGCGTATGGACGTTGCGGACGTGTGGTAACTGACGGAACTCAGTTTCGTCGCGTGTGCGCGACGAAATCAACGCGTATCCGTCGAGATACCCCCGTATCGGCGTTTTGCAAACTTGCCCATAACTTCGTGTACACTTGTCGAATCGAGACGAAACTTGCACAAACAGGTCCGGATCGAAATTCTGGTCCTGCATGCCAAGTTTGGTTCGATTCTGAGAAGGTCGAATCGAAACCCAATTTTGGCGGGCCCGCGACCCACTCAAACGGGCAATTTTGTGCACAGCTCATCCGAATCGAAAACTGGACATATCGTTGAGTTCCTCTCCTCAAATTGAAACCATAGACATGTAGTTTGACGACTTTAGAGACCGTAGACTTTGGCACGTATTTCGGTGCAAAGCGGATCCAACGGCGGACATCGTTTTTATCCGAAATTACGATTTTGCCCCTGTTTCAGAATTTGACTTTTGGACAGACGTTTCCTAGGTATATTTTCTTCACCGAGATCATTTTTTATATTTGTTTCAGCGTTTGGAGTCATCTGTGATTTGTGAGTTTTGGTGCTGACACTTGCTACTTTTGGACTTGCCACTTTGTACCACCAGGCAAGATACCTTGCCACCCTACTCTGTGATTATTATATTCTTATTTTCAGTTGTTATTTTCAGCATTTTTTCGTGATAATTAAACTGTGTGTCCAAGTCACACTTGGGTGCAAGCGACTCTATCGGTCGTTTTTCTTGCTTTATTTATTCTCTTACATTGACTTAGTCTAGTGACCACCCATTGATGATGAGGTATTAGTATATCTCATACGGCCTTGACACTTGTTGTATCACATAACGTGAGTCACATATAGGACACATTTCCGCGTAGTTGGCTGGCCACCGATACGTATGGAGCGTGCGACGGATAGGAGTAACTGCCAATAGTATTGCATGTTAGAAGACTTGGCGGTTACTAGAGGTTAATTTCAGTCATGGAGATGATAATACTAGGCATTGGGTGGGGAGAACAATACCTGACGTGTGGGCTTCTTTACACTTCCATGATTACCTGTGCGCTCCTCCGGAGACGCAGGCTTCAGGCGCCCTCTAACGTTTCCCAGAGCGTTATGGACGTAGCCCCTTGCACATAGTGCCCGCTGACGCTTCCCGAGCGTTATGGACGTAGGACCCTGGTACCCTCTATGGGAACTATGCCGATCCTATTTTCAGCCAGGGTTCATGCGTCGAAGGATTGTATCTCAACTGCATATTCACAGTAGAATGGTCAGGAATCCGGTTGCATGCATACCTTTCTCTCTTATTATATTATAACAGTTTATATGGCATGGTGTTTTCTTGTATCTTGCTATGTCCCCTGAGGACCTGGTTATCTCTCCAGGTTTATACGAGTTTCCACAGGAGTACGGAGCGGCATTGGAGCTATCATTCATTGATGACGAGGCAGTCACTACTGATTTCTAGTTTATTCTATATTTGAGACAGTTTTAGACATTATTTTACATCTCTTTTCTTTCTATTTTGCGGAGGTCGGACTCCGATCTTGTGAGACTATTTTTCATAGCTGTTTGGAGTGAGTATGTTCACCCGACTATCTTTTGATACTCTTATTTATTTATTTGGACTTCATTATCTTCGCTGTTGAGCTGTGATGAGATTAGATATGTTATTCTGGCATGTGATTATTTATTTACAGCTTATGTACATATATGAGGAATTCCATATATTGGAGTATTCTTTGTATATGTGGAGCTGGCATGTTCACGTACTTGGTCCTACGTATTTTGGGACTAGGGCGTTACATGTTTTTGTGGTGGCCCGTGCAGGTCAGATTTAATATTGTTGGGTTGCATGACTGTGCCCAACAAGCCTGCATATAGGAATAGGAATATCTCATCCAGAACTACTACTATCTCTTGACTTCCAATCTTTTTGAAACTTTTTTGATTATTCGATTTACTTCATATCAAATCTTTCCTAATATCAACTTATCTTCCTCGTGCCAACAGTATGAATCTACGAAGCGGACGCACTTCTGCCTTGGCCCTCACATCTGGTGAGGAGATTACTTCGGAGGGACAAAATCCTCCCATGACTCCAGCAACACCATACTAGCTAGGACTGTCGCAGCCTACTACGACACCGACGACGGAGTACCCAGGGACTGCTGCACCTCGAGGCAGCCAGGCTGGGCAGACCACTACCATACCACCGGAAGGAAATGTACCACTACCGCCACCACCACCAATCCCTCAGCAGTTTTCTCCACAGTCGGGACCTCAGATGCCTCCACCACCGACTGATGGGAGCCCTACCATTCAGTTTATGTATGCCATGATACAGACTTAGTGGCAGCAGACTGAGCTGATGAGGCAGACGATGATGATAGCTATGGCTAGACCTCTACCACCACCTCCAGTACCAGTACCAGCACCGGCTCTTTATCCCTATGAAGGCTCTATCAAGAATTTTACAGATATGAACCCCAAGGCCTTTAGAGGGATGAAGAAGCCATTAGAGGTGTCACAGTGGCTTATTAGTACTGAAAAGCTACTGAAGGCATCCCAGTTGCCAGCTCGAGATTGGATGACAGCAGTGGACCTACTGTTAGAAGACAATGCTCACCACTGGTGGAAGGCGAAAGAGAGACGATTAGGCACTGGGATCACTTGGAAGCAGTTCTATGATGCTTTCTATGAGAGATTCTTTCCTATTTATGTTCGAGATGGTCTCTATGACCAGTTTCTCCATCTGAAGCAAGGGAATATGACAGTTGATGAGTATGACTCGGAGTTCAATCGCCTGAGTCGATTTGGTACGGGATTGATTTCGACAAAGTTAGAGAAGGCGAGGAGATTTCACCAGGGACTTGCACTAGAGCTCAAGTCTTATACGACTACTCAGTCTCGAGTCTCCCATTCAGCTGTCTTGGAAGAAGCTCGTGCTCAGGAGATTCTTCGCAAGGAACAGCAGCAGACATCGAGGCGCCATACCCCAGCAATTACACCAGCCCGAGCTACTCAGAGTGGACCTATCAGGAGGACCCCAGGACAGTTCCAGCAGAGGCCCTCGCCTTATCAGAAGCCTGTTTGCCATTACTGTAGAAAACAAGGACATATCCAGAACGACTGCAGGACTCGCCTTAGATTATGCTTGAGATGTGGATCCAATCAGCACATGCTCAAGGATTGTCCGGAGCAACATGCAATAGTACAAGCTTGGCAAAATTCGAGGCCCACAGCCCCAGCTCTCCCAGCATCACGGCCTATAGCAGGAGCACCTCGTCCACCATTGCCTCCCCAAGGCACACCGTACAACAAGGCCAGAGCTCAGGGCCCGGGACAGAATTGTGGGCAGGTATTCTCACTTGCTGTTGAGGATATAGCGACAGAGGCGGAAGTTATAGCAGGTATGGTTCTAGTTGCATCTTTTTCTACTATTACATTATTTGATACTGGAGCCACTCATTCATTCATAGCCACTAGTTTTGCCACTAGACACAGCATTCCCATCACACCCTTAGCTAAAAATAGTAAAATTCTCACTGGAGGAGGAGTTGTACCTATTAGTGGCATTTGTAGACCTTGTCCTGTAATAATAAATGGCAGAGAGATGACGGCCCGACTTCTTGTATTCCCTATGCCGACATTTGATGTGGTTCTTGGAATGGACTGGTTGAGCCAGTATTTCGCTCTCATAGACTGCCATATGAGCAGTATTATCTTTAGACCACCGAATGCGGCAGAGTTTGAGTTCACCAAAGAAGACGGAGATAGTTGTGAGGCACCACATCGGAAACTCATATGATGATGCATGACACCCCACAGCACCCTATTATCACCGAGTTTGAGGATGTATTCCCCGAGGAGTTGCCTGGACTACCACCTGACCGAGATATTGAGTTTTCTATTGAGCTTATTCCCGGAGCCGAGCCTATTTTATCTCGAGTATATCGTCTGGCACCCAAGGAGTTGGTAGAGATGAAGACGCAGATTGATGACTTATTGGAGAAGGACTTTATTCGTGCCAGTACGTCACCATGGGGAGCACCCGTTCTTTCTGTGCCTAAGAAAGACGGGACAGTGCGTATGTGCATTGATTACAGAGCATTGAATGCAGTGACGGTGAAGAACAAGTATCCCTTGCCGCGTATAGACGATCTATTTGACCAACTGAGTGGAGCAAAAGTATTCTCCAAGATTGACTTACGATCGGGCTATCACCAATTGAAGGTTCGGAAGGAAGATATTGCCAAGACGGCTTTTCGATTGAGGTATGGACACTACAAGTTCTTGGTCATGCCTTTCGGTTTGACCAATGCACCCGCAGTTTTCATGAATTTAATGAACAAAATCTTTCATCAGTACGTGGACAAATTTGTAGTAGTCTTTATAGATGATATCTTGATTTACTCCAAGAGTCAAGAGGAGCACGAGCAGCATCTACGGATAGTTTTAGGAACATTGAGGAACGAGAGACTCTTTGTGAAGCTTAGCAAGTGTGATTTCTTTCTCAATGAGGTATCATTCCTTGGTCATATTATTACGGGTGATGGTATATCAGTGGACCCAGAGAAGATCACAGCAGTCAAATCATGGCCCGCTTCCACAACAGCTTCTGAAGTGAGAAGTTTCCTCGGACTTGTGAGTTACTACCGACGGTTTGTAGAAGATTTCTCTCGAATAGCGGGGCCAATGACTCGACTAACTTGCAAGGATCAGGAGTTTCTATGGACAGATGAGTGTCAAGCCACTTTTGACGAGTTGAAGAAGCGATTGACCACAACACCGATCTTGACACTACCATCGGGCCCAGGAGGATTTGTGATCTACAGCGACGCATCCGGGAAGGGATTAGGATGTGTATTGATGCAGCACGGTCGGGTAGTAGCATATGCATCACGATAGTTGAGAGTGCACGAGAAGAATTATCCGACCCACGATCTAGAGCTCACAGCGGTTATCTTTGCTTTGAAGCTATGGAGACACTACTTGTACGGCGAGAAGGTTGATATCTACACTGATCATAAGAGCCTCAAGTACGTGTTCACACAAAAGGAGTTGAATATACGACAGCGACGTTAGTTGGAGTTGATGAAAGATTATGAGATCGAGCTTCATTATCATCCGGGCAAGGCTAATGTCGTGGCAGACGCATTGAGCCGTAAGCCCATGGCACACTTCTTGACTATACAGAAGGAATTGATTAGAGACTTGGAGCAGCTTGGTATTGAGATAGTATTATCGGGAGCAGATGGCGTATTAGCCAACCTCCAGGTACAATCATCATTAGTAGAGCGTATCAAGGTAGCATTGCCTAATGATGCTAGATTTTGACGGCTGAAAGAGAGGACTGAAGCAGAAGAGCAGACAGGTTTGAGGATCCACTCAGATGGGATACTGCGATATGGTGATCGCATTTATGTTCCCAATGGAGAGCTACGACAGGAGCTGATGGCAGAGGCTCACAGTTCGACTTACTCTATTCATCCCGGAGGGACTAAGATGTATCGTGATTTATGACAGTATTATTGGTGGCATGGAATGAAGCGAGAGATAGCTCATTTCGTTGCCAAGTGCTTGGTATGTCAACAAGTGAAGGCAGAGCACCAGAGGACGGCCGAATTATTGTAGCCGCTACCCATTCCCGAGTGGAAGTGGAAGCACATTACTATGGATTTTGTCACAGGTTTTCCTCGGAGTCATATTGGACGTGACGCAGTGTGGGTGATTGTTGATAGACTTACGAAGTCAGCACATTTCTTGCCTTTTAGAGTGGGCCAGTCAATAGAGGTATTGGTGGAGATGTATATGGAGCAGATTGTGAGATTGCATGGTGTGCCTGTTAGTACTGTGTCGGACCATGACTCGAGATTTACCTCACACTTTTAGAGGAGCATGCAAGAGAGTTTGGGCACCCGATTAAAGTTTAGCACCTCATACCATCCACAGACAGACGGCCAGTCGGAGCGTACCATTCAGACGCTAGAGGATATGTTGAGAGCGTGTATGCTTGATTTTGACGGTTCGTGGGAGGACCATCTTCATCTTGTTGAGAGTTTCTACAACAATAGCTATCAAGCGAGCATTCAAATGGCTCCGTTTGAAGCATTATATGGTAGGAAGTGTTGGTCTCCTGTTTGTTGGGGCGACATAGGAGAGCGACAGCTATTGGGTTCCGAGTTGGTCTTGAGCACAGTGGAGACAGTGAAGAAGATTCAGGACCACCTGCGAGCAGCACAGGATCGTCAGAAGCAGTGGGCAGATAATCGTCGTCGACCCTTGGAGTTCAAAGAGGGTGACCATGTGTTCTTGAAGATATCCCCCACTAGAGGCACGATTCGATTCAGAGGACGTGGCAAGTTGAGTCCAAGGTACATCGGGCCTTTCGATGTCTTGGAACGTGTTGGAGAGGTTGCCTACAGATTGGCCTTGCCACCGTCGCTAGAGGGAGTGCATGACGTATTCCATGTATCTCAGCTGAGGAGGTACGTGGCGGACAGCAATCATGTGCTTGATCACTCCGAGATCACAGTTGGACCGAGTTTGTCGTACAAAGAGCAACCAGTAGGAATCCTCGATCGCCGAGTGAAGGTGTTGCGGAATCAATCTATTTTATTGGTTCGCGTGGCATAGAAGCATCATTCGCCAGGGGAGTCTACTTGGGAGCGCGAGGACGACATCCGTAATCGCTACCCGCAGTTGTTCGAATACGAAGGTATGTCTTACTTTTTTTAAGTGCTATTATATCCCTTGCATTGCATCGATCCCCCGACCTTAGTTTAATTTCGAGGACGAAATTTTCTTTAAGTTGGGTAGGATGTAAACCCCCAATATTTTCTAAACTATTTTAGTGCCTTAAAAACTATTTTTTACATTATTTGGAAATTAATTGGTAGATGTACGTAAATATAAATACATGTGTGTGTATAATATATGTGTGCTGCTAATATTCGATTAAATAAGGTATATAGTAAATTCTAGAATTTTAGAAAATTTATTGGTAATTTTTAGGAGTTTATTGCTTGCTTAATATATATATATATATATATATATATAAAGTTACTGTATGGTAAAAAATATATATATATATGAGTTGTGGCCGAGCCCCCACAACAGCAGCAGCTAGCTGCGTGGGGCCCGACCCCCTAATACCAAGCAAACCCTTTCACAGCAGCAGTTGCAAGGGGGTGGGCCCAACCCCACACCCCCGCCTAACTCAGCAGCAAGAAGCTGCTATGAGAACCATTGCAACCCGAGCCCACAATTTTGAGTCCTATTCGAAATAGCATTTATCGGCTTTATATATTCAGTCGCTCATCTAACCGAACCCTAAACCCCCCTTCGTACGCAAAAACTTCTCGACCCCAAGGCCGCCACCCTTCCACCATACCCCGCGCTCATCGTCGGCCACCCACTCGTCGTCGACGACGTCGGGATCGCTTGGAGTCGACAGTTAACGGAGGAAACTCTGTTTTCGAAAAACTCAGGTACCACTCTTTTTCGGCTTCGATTACTCTTCGCACGTTTGATCGTTTTACTATCCGAAAGATGCTACGTGTAGGCAATGTAACCTTCTCTGAGTCCCTTCAAAGGGAATCAGCTATAACCCTCTGGTTTGACTAGTAACTCGATGCAAAGTCGGGTAAAACTCTGTCGAAAACAGAGTTTGAAATCAGTTTCAAACCACAAGTTAGAAGCCATATTCCGCTCTGTGTGTCGAGATTTTTCAGAAACTAATTGAACATGTTTGAAGACAACCTAACCACGACTAAAACGTAACTGGTAGATCGGTATTTAGATTTCTGTACAAGAATTTAATTCGTGTTAAACTTGGGTAAAAAACTGTTTTCGAAATAGTAAAATTTTGAAATTTTCTCCGATACGACGTACGCCCCGACAAATCAGGCGACGTGGTCGTGCACTATACGCATCGAAAGGCACATATGGACATTGCAGACGTGTGGTAACTGACGAAACTCAGTTTCGTCGCGTGTGCGCGACGAAATCAACGCGTATCCGTCGAGATACCCCCGTATCGGCGTTTTGCAAACTTGCCCATAACTTCGTGTACATTTATCGAATCGAGGCGAAACTTGTGCCAACAGGTCCGGATCAAAATTCTGGTCCTGCATGCCAAGTTTGGTTCAATTCTGAGAAGGTCGAATCGGAACCCAATTTTGGCGGGCCCGCGACCCACTCAAACGGGCGATTTTGTGCACAACTCATCCGAATCCAAAACTGGACATACCGTTGAGTTCCTCTCCTTAAACTGAAATCATAGACATGTAGTTTGATGACTTTAGAGACCGTAGAATTTGGCACACGTTTCGGTGTAAACCGGGTCCAACGGCGGACATCATTTTTACCCGAAATTACGATTTTGCCCCTGTTCCAGAATTTGACTTTTGGGCAGGCGTTTCCTAGGTATATCTTCTTCACCGAGATCATTTTTGATGTTTGTTTCAGCGTTTGGAGTCATCTGTGATTTGTGAGTTTTGGTGCTGACACTTGCTACTTTTGGACTTGCCACTTTGCACCACCAGGCAAGATACCTTGCCACCCTACTCTGTGATTATTATATTCTTATTTTCCGTTGTTATTTTCAGTATTTGTTTCATGATATTTACACTGTGCGTCCAAGTCACACTTGGGTGCAAGCGACTCTATCGATCGTTTTTCTTGCTTTATTTATTCTCTTGCATTGACTTAGTCTAGTGACCACCCATTGAAGATGAGGTATTGGTATATCTCATACGGCCTTGACACTTGTTGTATCACATGATGTGAGTCACATATAGGACACGTTTCCGCGTAGTTGGCTGGCCACCGATACGTATGGAGCGTGCGACGGATAGGAGTAACTGCCAATAGTATTGCATGTTAGAAGACTTGGCGGTTACTAGAGGTTCATATCAGTCATGGAGATGATGATACTAGGCATTGGATGGGGAGAATAATACCTGACGTATGGTCTTCTTTACACTTCCATGATTACCTGTGCGCTCCTCCGGAGACGCAGGCTCCAGGCGCCCTCTGACGTTTTCCAGAGCGTTATGGACGTAGCCTCTTGCACATGGTGCCCTCTGATGCTTCCCGAGCGTTATGGACGTAGGCCCCTGGTACCCTCTATGGGAACTATGTCGATCCTATTTTCAGTCAGGGTTCATGCGTCGAAGGATTGTATCTCAACTGCATATTCATAGTAGAATGGTCAGGAACCCGGTTGCATGCATACCTTTCTCTCTTATTATATTATCACGGTTTATATGGCATGGTGTTTTCTTGTATCTTGCTATGCCCCTGAGGACCTGGTTATCTCTCCAGGTTTAGACGAGTTTCCACAGGAGTACGGAGCGGCATTGGAGCTATCCTTCATTGATGACGAGGCAGTCACTACTGATTTCTAGTTTATTCTATATTTGAGATAGTTGTAGACATTATTTTACATCTCTTTTCTTTCTATTTTGCGGAGGTCGGACTCCGATCTTGTGAGACTATTTTTTATAGCTGTTTGGAGTGAGTATGTTCACCCGGCTATCTTTTGATACTCTTATTTATTTATTTGGACTTTATTATCTTCGCTGTTGAGCTGTGATGAGATTAGATATGTTATTCTGGCCTGTGATTATTTATTTACAGCTTATGTGCATATATGAGGAATTTCATATATTGGAGTGTTCTTTGTATATGTGCAGCTGGCATGTTCACGTACTTGGTCCTACGTATTTTGGGACTGGGGCGTTACACCAACAGAAGAAACGAAGGACAAGAAACAATACAAAAAGAAAGAGTAATGCTATTCGTACCTCCAAATTGTCCCTCTAATATATATCCCTCCTTATGTGGCATCTGATGTGATATGTTAAATAATATTGTGTGTCATCTGATATGACCGATGACATGGCAAATTTTAACCCAAAAGGTTAACTACCCAATTTTGTCCATATTAATTTATGGTTAATAATAATGTTAATATTAATATTATTGTTAATGTTAACGATAATATTAATATTAATATTAATGTTAATGTTTATGTTAATATTAACATTAATTTTAATTTTAATTTTTATTTTAATTTTAATTTTGAAAAAAAATTTGCCACGTCAGCTGCCAGATCAACATATCACGTCAGCTGCCACGTAAGGACGGACAGTTTGAGGGTATAATTTGGAGGTACAAATAGCATTATTCAGAAAGAAACAACTTTCAACAAGACAACAACACAACCTTTTCGTCTTTCTTGTACCTCCGCCACGTGGCCCTCTTCTGTTGGCTCATAAAAATGCTTGAGTGATTCTAGAAGCAAGAATCTCAGAAAGAAACAACTTCCAACAACACAACTTTCTCATCTTTTGGGTACATGTATTATTAAATTGTCTTGGATAACGCATGCAGCAGCATTTAATGCTACGTTTACTGTTGTGTAATTATTTTTAATGATATAGTATTGGTAAACACAATCTGTGAGAGAGAACCCGAGAGAGAGAGAGTGGGAGATGCGATAAAGAGAAAGAATCGAGCTCGACTAGATTTTAAACTTAAAATTCAATTTTTGATTTTCATTACTAATAACTAGTTCGCACGTACGAGTTTAGACGAACACTAACCGAGCCCGAGCAACGTGACATCAGCTAGGTTTCTAATACTGTGGCATTCATGTTAATTTAAAATTTATAATATTATTGAAACTAATATTAATACTAAAATTTAAGATAGTTTTTTATTTAACATTTAAACTTAGATTTAAATTCACAAATTCAAACTAGTTAAACTTAAAATTGTATTCTTTTTTATTTAAAATATACAATATTATTGGAACTACAATTAATATTAACATTCGCTTGTCCCATAGTTTAAGTCATATTTCACTGGTTGTTGCTTAAGTCTATGCAACGAAAGAACTTGATTGTTCAAGTCGAACGCGTGCACAGCACGTTCCCTCAATGCAAGGCTTGACGTAGTCCTTGCTTATCAAGTCGTTGCACGTACATGTTAGACAAGAGTTTTTTGGGCTATCGAAGTCATAGCAAGCATTGTCCCCTGTTGTCTGTGGTTGTCAAGTCACTTAGTCCCACGATTGTCACGTCCTGATTCCGTCGAATCGATAGTCGTCCCCCGGGCGTGATGCCGTACGAACCAAATTTGCGATCGTACAAGGCATAGTCATAAGGTAATCTGAGACACGAGATCTAAGAGAATAAGTAGACAAATTGAATCACACCACTACCAAAATAAGTCATATTACCGACGTAATTAGCGACGTTGTAAGAAAACGTCACATGAAAAAAACAATTTAGCGATGTTTTTTATAACATCGCAAGATGTCATTATTAACGACTGACAGCGACGTTCTGCGACGTATTTAAACTACATTTGCATTTTAAAGAGCTCACGTCGCGTATAAGTCGGTAAACGTCGCTAATATTAGTGACACACAACTTTCTCGTCTTTTGGGTACATGTATTATTAAATTGTCTAGGATAACGCATGCAGCAGCATTTAATGCTACGTTTACTGTTGTGTAATTATTTTTAATGATATAGTATTAGTAAACACAATCTGTGAGAGAGAACCCGAGAGAGAGAGAGAGAGAGTGGGAGATGCGATAAAGAGAAAGAATCGAGCTCGACTAGATTTTAAACTTAAAATTCAATTTTTGATTTTCATTACTAATAACTAGTTCGCACGTACGAGTTTAGACGAACACTAACCGAGCCCGAGCAACGTGACATCAGCTAGGTTTCTAATACTGTGGCATTCATGTTAATTTAAAATTTATAATATTATTGAAACTAATATTAATACTAAAATTTAAGATAGTTTTTTATTTAACATTTAAACTTAGATTTAAATTCACAAATTCAAACTAGTTAAACTTAAAATTGTATTCTTTTTTATTTAAAATATACAATATTATTGGAACTACAATTAATATTAACATTCGCTTGTCCCATAGTTTAAGTCATATTTCACTGGTTGTTGCTTAAGTCTATGCAACGAAAGAACTTGATTGTTCAAGTCGAACGCGTGCACAGCACGTTCCCTCAATGCAAGGCTTGACGTAGTCCTTGCTTGTCAAGTCGTTGCACGTACATGTTAGACAAGAGTTTTTTGGGCTATCGAAGTCATAGCAAGTATTGTCCCCTGTTGTCTGCGGTTGTCAAGTCACTTAGTCCCACGATTGTCACGTCCTGATTCCGTCGAATCGATAGTCGTCCCCCGGGCGTGATGCCGTACGAACCAAATTTGCGATCGTACAAGGCATAGTCATAAGGTAATCTGAGACACGAGATCTAAGAGAATAAGTAGACAAATTGAATCACACCACTACCAAAATAAGTCATATTACCGACGTAATTAGCGACGTTGTAAGAAAACGTCGCATGAAAAAAATAATTTAGCGATGTTTTTTATAACGTCGCAAGATGTCATTATTAACGACTGACAGCGACGTTCTGCGACGTATTTAAACTACATTTGCATTTTAAAGAGCTCACATCGCGTATAAGTCGGTAAACGTCGCTAATATTAGTGACACACAACTTTCTCGTCTTTTGGGTACATGTATTATTAAATTGTCTAGGATAATGCATGCAGCAGCATTTAATGCTACGTTTACTGTTGTGTAATTATTTTTAATGATATAGTATTAGTAAACACAATCTGTGAGAGAGAACCCGAGAGAGAGAGAGAGAGAGTGGGAGATGCGATAAAGAGAAAGAATCGAGCTCGACTAGATTTTAAACTTAAAATTCAATTTTTGATTTTCATTACTAATAACTAGTTCGCACGTACGAGTTTAGACGAACACTAACCGAGCCCGAGCAACGTGACATCAGCTAGGTTTCTAATACTGTGGCATTCATGTTAATTTAAAATTTATAATATTATTGAAACTAATATTAATACTAAAATTTAAGATAGTTTTTTATTTAACATTTAAACTTAGATTTAAATTCACAAATTCAAACTAGTTAAACTTAAAATTGTATTCTTTTTTATTTAAAATATACAATATTATTGGAACTACAATTAATATTAACATTCGCTTGTCCCATAGTTTAAGTCATATTTCACTGCTTGTTGCTTAAGTCTATGCACCGAAAGAACTTGATTATTCAAGTCGAACGCGTGTACAGCACGTTCCCTCAATGCAAGGCTTGACGTAGTCCTTGCTTGTCAAGTCATTGCACGTACATGTTAGACAAGAGTTTTTTGGGCTATCGAAGTCATAGCAAGCATTGTCCCCTGTTGTCTGCGGTTGTCAAGTCACTTAGTCCCACGATTGTCACGTCCTGATTCCGTCGAATCGATAGTCGTCCCCCGGGCGTGATGCCGTACGAACCAAATTTGCGATCGTACAAGGCATAGTCATAAGGTAATCTGAGACACGAGATCTAAGAGAATAAGCAGACAAATTGAATCACACCACTACCAAAATAAGTCATATTACCAACGTAATTAGCGACGTTGTAAGAAAACGTCGCATGAAAAAAACAATTTAGCGATGTTTTTTATAACGTCGCAAGATGTCATTATTAGCGACTGACAGCGACGTTCTGCGACGTATTTAAACTACATTTGCATTTTAAAGAGCTCACGTCGCGTATAAGTCGGTAAACGTCGCTAATATTAGTGACACACAACTTTCTAGTCTTTTGGGTACATGTATTATTAAATTGTCTAGGATAACGCATGCAGCAGCATTTAATGCTACGTTTACTATTGTGTAATTATTTTTAATGATATAGTATTAGTAAACACAATCTGTGAGAGAGAACCCGAGAGAGAGAGAGAGTGGGAGATGCGATAAAGAGAAAGAATCGAGCTCGACTAGATTTTAAACTTAAAATTCAATTTTTGATTTTCATTACTAATAACTAGTTTGCACGTACGAGTTTAGACGAACACTAACCGAGCCCGAGCAACGTGACATCAGCTAGGTTTCTAATACTGTGGCATTCATGTTAATTTAAAATTTATAATATTATTGAAACTAATATTAATACTAAAATTTAAGATAGTTTTTTATTTAACATTTAAACTTAGATTTAAATTCACAAATTCAAACTAGTTAAACTTAAAATTGTATTCTTTTTTATTTAAAATATACAATATTATTGGAACTACAATTAATATTAACATTCGCTTGTCCCATAGTTTGTCATATTTCACTGCTTGTTGCTTAAGTCTATGCACCGAAAGAACTTAATTGTTCAAGTCGAACGCGTGCACAGCGCGTTCCCTCAATGCAAGGCTTGACGTAGTCCTTGCTTGTCAAGTCGTTGCACGTACATGTTAGACAAGTGTTTTTTGGGCTATCGAAGTCATAGCAAGCATTGTCCCCTGTTGTCTGCGGTTGTCAAGGCACTTAGTCCCACGATTGTCGCATCCTGATTCCGTCGAATCGATAGTCGTCCCCCGGGCGTGATGCCGTACGAACCAAATTTGCGATCGTACAAGGCATAGTCATAAGGTAATCTGAGACACGAGATCTAAGAGAATAAGCAGACAAATTGAATCACACCACTACCAAAATAAGTCATATTACCGACGTAATTAGCGACGTTGTAAGAAAACGTCGCATGAAAAAAACAATTTAGCGATGTTTTTTATAACGTCGCAAGATGTCATTATTAGCGACTGACAGCGACGTTCTGCGACGTATTTAAACTACATTTGCATTTTAAAGAGCTCACGTCGCGTATAAGTCGGTAAACGTCGCTAATATTAGTGACACACAACTTTCTCGTCTTTTGGGTACATGTATTATTAAATTGTCTAGGATAACGCATGCAGCAGCATTTAATGCTACGTTTACTGTTGTGTAATTATTTTTAATGATATAGTATTAGTAAACACAATCTGTGAGAGAGAACCCGAGAGAGAGAGAGAGTGGGAGATGCGATAAAGAGAAAGAATCGAGCTCGACTAGATTTTAAACTTAAAATTCAATTTTTGATTTTTATTACTAATAACTAGTTCGCACGTACGAGTTTAGACGAACACTAACCGAGCCCGAGCAACGTGACATCAGCTAGGTTTCTAATACTGTGGCATTCATGTTAATTTAAAATTTATAATATTATTGAAACTAATATTAATACTAAAATTTAAGATAGTTTTTTATTTAACATTTAAACTGAGATTTAAATTCACAAATTCAAACTAGTTAAACTTAAAATTGTATTCTTTTTTATTTAAAATATACAATATTATTGGAACTACAATTAATATTAACATTCGCTTGTCCCATAGTTTAAGTCATATTTCACTGCTTGTTGCTTAAGTCTATGCACCGAAAGAACTTGATTGTTCAAGTCGAACGCGTGCACAGCACGTTCCCTCAATGCAAGGCTTGACGTAGTCCTTGCTTGTCAAGTCGTTGCACGTACATGTTAGACAAGAGTTTTTTGGGCTATCGAAGTCATAACAAGCATTGTCCCCTGTTGTCTGCGGTTGTCAAGTCACTTAGTCCCACGATTGTCATGTCCTGATTCCGTCGAATCGATAGTCGTCCCCCGGGCGTGATGTCGTACGAACCAAATTTGCGATCGTACAAGGCATAGTCATAAGGTAATCTGAGACACGAGATCTAAGAGAATAAGCAGACAAATTGAATCACACCACTACCAAAATAAGTCATATTACCGACGTAATTAGCGACGTTGTAAGAAAACGTCGCATGAAAAAAACAATTTAGCGATATTTTTTATAACGTCGCAAGACGTCATTATTAGCGACTGACAGCGACGTTCTGCAACGTATTTAAACTACATTTGCATTTTAAAGAGCTCACGTCGCGTATAAGTCGGTAAACGTCGCTAATATTAGTGACACACAACTTTCTCGTCTTTTGGGTACATGTATTATTAAATTGTCTAGGATAACGCATGCAGCAGCAATTAATGCTACGTTTACTGTTGTGTAATTATTTTTAATGATATAGTATTAGTAAACACAATCTGTGAGAGAGAACCCGAGAGAGAGAGAGAGTGGAAGATGCGATAAAGAGAAAGAATCGAGCTCGACTAGATTTTAAACTTAAAATTCAATTTTTGATTTTCATTACTAATAACTAGTTCGCACGTACGAGTTTAGACGAACACTAACCGAGCCCGAGCAACGTGACATCGGCTAGGTTTCTAATACTGTGGCATTCATGTTAATTTAAAATTTATAATATTATTGAAACTAATATTAATACTAAAATTTAAGATAGTTTTTTATTTAACATTTAAACTTAGATTTAAATTCACAAATTCAAACTAATTAAACTTAAAATTGTATTCTTTTTTATTTAAAATATACAATATTATTGGAACTACAATTAATATTAACATTCGCTTGTCCCATAGTTTAAGTCATATTTCACTGCTTGTTGCTTAAGTCTATGCACCGAAAGAACTTGATTGTTCAAGTCGAACGCGTGCACAGCACGTTCCCTCAATGCAAGGCTTGACGTAGTCCTTGCTTGTCAAGTCGTTGCACGTACATGTTAGACGAGAGTTTTTTGGGCTATCGAAGTCATAGCAAGCATTGTCCCCTGTTGTCTGCGTTTGTCAAGTCACTTAGTCCCACGATTGTCACGTCCTGATTCCGTCGAATCGATAGTCGTCCCCCGGGCGTGATGCCGTACGAACCAAATTTGCGATCGTACAAGGCATAGTCATAAGGTAATCTGAGACACGAGATCTAAGAGAATAAGTAGACAAATTGAATCACACCACTACCAAAATAAGTCATATTACCGACGTAATTAGCGACGTTGTAAGAAAATGTCGCATGAAAAAAACAATTTAGCGATGTTTTTTATAACGTCGCAAGACGTCATTATTAGCGACTGACAGCGACGTTCTGCGACGTATTTAAACTACATTTGCATTTTAAAGAGCTCACGTCGCGTATAAGTTGGTAAACGTCGCTAATATTAGTGATATTAGCGACGTTTATTGGAACTGTTGTAAGGCAAAAACTCAAACACGCCAGAGATGTGACGAAGTATACTCGTATGATATAAATCACTCAAGTACCACATACAATCTATCCCAACCTCTCTTTATATAGGGAGAGAGATTAGGGGGTTATGAAGAAATAAAGGGCCAAAGGTCATGTGTAGGTTACAAGGAGATGAAAGGTGAAAAGCCATGAGTTACAACACTCCCCCTTGGCTCTCCAGAAATTCTTCTTGTAAACACCTCTAAGTTTCTTCGTCTGTCTGTAGCTTGCACCTTCAAATTTGACCACCTACTTGTGCCTCGTCAAAACCTTGCCAAAGAAAATCCAGTAGGAAAAACTTTGATCGAAGGACAAAAAAGTACACACAGGTCAGTGTGATGGGGGTAAACTAACCATTGCAAAGGTGCCTCGTCAAAACCTTGTCAGGAAAAACCCAGTTGGAAAAAACCGCTGATCGAAGGACAAAAGAGTATACGATGGTTTAGAAGTATACAACTGGATACTTCCCCTGATCATAATAATCCTTAGTAAATAAGGGATTTGAACTGTGTCTCATTAAAAAAACCTTGCCAAGGAAAACCCAATGGAAAAAAACTTGGTCTAAGGAAAAAAAAAAAGAGTACACAAGCATACATGAGGATGCTCCCCTTTTCACTCGCACTCGACAGGGCGCGGGATATACGCACAACAGGGCGTTTGGAGGCGCTCGTTGGGGCGCTCCCCCTCACAAGCACACAACAGGGTATAGGAACCATGTTTCACTTTGGCTAGCTCTGAAAGTTTCCTAAGTCCAATTGCTCTGACATGTTTCTTGAACGAGTGTTTCGGCAGTGACTTGGTGAACAAGTCTGCACGGTTATTCTCCGATCCAATATGTTGCACTTCAATCTTCTGTAGCGCTTGTTGTTCATGTGTAAAGAACAACTTGGGCGATATGTGCTTAGTAGCATCCCCTTTGATGTAACCATGTTTCGTTTGATCAATAACAGCGGTATTGTCCTCATAGACGACAACAGGTTCATCTGGGTCATATGGAAGATCACATGTACTTCGAATATGGCCAATAATAGCTCGAAGCCATACACACTCTCTAGTCGTCTCATAGAGAGCGAGTAGCTCAGAGTGGTTCATTGAAGTAGCCACTAAGGTCTGTTTGCGAGACCTCCAAGAAATCGTCGTGTTCCCAATGGTAAAGACATAACCAGATTAGGAACGCCCCTTGTGCGGATCAGATAAGTATCCCGCATCGACGTAGCCAACAAGGGTCGCATTGCTTCGAGTGCCAAGAGCGTTGTCTCACTCAAAACCGTATAGGGATAGAATAATCCCAAGTCCGTAGTACCCTTAAGGTAGCGAAAAATGTCTTTTATGCCATTCCAATGGCGGCGTGTTGGCACGGTGCTGTGTCGAGCTAGACAATTCACAGCAAACGAGATGTCCGGTCTAGTACATTAGGCAAAGTACAATAAAGTGCCTATTGCACCCAGATAAGAGCACTCAGGACTCAATATCTCTTCGTCGTCCTGCTTTGGACGGAATGGGTCCTTAGTAATGTCTAGAGAGCGGACGATCATGGGAGTAGCGGACGACTTAACGTCAAATTGACTAAAGCGTCTCAACACCTTTTGGATGTAGTTCGCTTGATGGACAAGAATTCCATCTTTACGGTGCTCGATCTGCAGGCCGAGGCAAAATCGTGTCTTCCCAAGATCCTTCATCTCGAATTCCCTCTTCATGATATCAGCAGTTTCTGACAAGTCTTTTTCGGTTCCTATGAGATTCATGTCATCTACATGGACCGCGATGATTGCGTATCCTGAAGTAGATTTTTTTATGAACACACATGGGAAAAGTTCGTTATTAATGTATCCCAAACCGATCAAGTATTTGCATAGGTGATTATACCACATTCGCCCGGATTGTTTCAATCCATATAGCGAACGCCTCAGTCTAATCGAGAACGCGTTCCATGGTCGGGAACTACTTGATTCAGGCATCTTTAGTCCTTAAAGGACTCTCATGTATATCTATGTGTCCAGATTCCCGTAGAGATAGGCTATGACCACATCCATGAGCTACATATTCAGTTTTTCGGAAACTACTAAACTGATTAAGTAGCGGAACGTTATGACGTCCATTACGGGAGAATACGCCTCCTCGTAATCAATTCCAGGGCATTGTGAGAAGCCTTGCGCCACAAGACGAGCCTTGTATCGCACAATCTCATTTCTCTCATTACGCTTCCTTAGAAAAATCCATTTGTGACCAACTCGTTTAACATTGGGTGGTGTTGGAGCTATAGGTCCAAACACGCTTCTTTTCGCTAAGGAATCTAATGCAGCCTGGATTGCTTGTTTCCATTGTGGCCAGTCCGTTCGTCGTTGACACTCGGCAACGCTGCGAGGTTCCATGTCATCATTGTTCATAATGTTAGTGGCCACTAAGTATATGAACACATGATCGATGACAGTTTTATTTTGCTTCAAAATATCGTCTAAGCTAGCATACTCGACGGATATTTTAAGGTTATCGGCATGATTAGGAATAGGCGTTTCATCTAGAATGCGCTCTTATAATACATCGCCATGATCCTTAATGATCTCATGTGGCAAAACGCTTTCAACAAGATTTTTCCGCTTCCGGGACAGAATATCTTTGGAACCAACCGGTCTTTCCTTCTTCTTGGGAATAGCGGCGGACTGGACGGCCGATGGCAGCGATGTCCTTTGCTCGGCGGGTTCGACCGGAGCAACATGTTTCACAGGAACATGGCGTCTCTCAGGGACGTCTATCCTTGCAGGCACATTTGCAGTAGGTATAATTGATCTCGTGACTTTTACTAGGTTGCTAAATGCGTCTGGCATTTGATTTATAATATCTTGCAGACCTAGAATCCTTTGCACTTCCTTATCACTATGTGCAGAGGGGGGATCATGATAAGCAAAAGAGGGCACATGCCATGCTAATTCACGTCATTCCTCATCAACGTTAGCGTGCATTTCTCCCCCTAACGACGGGAAGATTGCTTCATCAAATTCACAATCCGCGTGTCTCGCGGTAAAGAGATCGCCTGTCAAGGGCTCTAAATAGCGAATGATGGACGGGGAGTTATAACCGACATATATTTCCTGTCGCTTCTGAGTTCCAAATTTTGAAAGTCTTATCGGCTCAATTGGAACATTGACTAGGCATCCAAACACACGTAAATGTGAGACGTCAGGCTCACATCCAGTAACCAGCTGGTACGTAAAAAGTGGTTGGGTGTCCATGGGCCTCAGACGGACCAAATTCGTAGCGTACAAAATTACATAGCCCCATACAGATAGTGGGAGTTTGGTGCGCATAACCAAGGTCCGCGCTATCACTTGCAGTCGCTTTATAAAAGCTTCCGCTAGGCCATTTTAGGTATTAACATACGCAACAGGGTGTTCAAGATTTATTCCCAAAGTCATACAATAACCATCGAAAGTCTTTGATGTAAACTCCGCGACATTATCAAGTCTAATAGACTTTATCGGATAATCCGGATGGTGAGCCCTTAACTTAATGATCTGGGCAAGGAGTTTAGGAAATGCTGTATTTTGGGTGGACAACAACACTACGTGTGACCATCTAGTCGATGCATCAACCAAAACCATGAAGTATTTAAATGGTTTGGTTGGATTGGTCCACAAATATCTCCATAAATTCTTTCAAGGAATTGAGAAACCAATCTCGTAGGTTTCACATGGAGCGGCTTGAGATTCTTCTTCCCAATCGAGCAAGCTTGGCAAAGGCTTTTCGAATTTATAACGAAATTCTTTCCTCCAAGAGGATGCCCATGCGATGCATTCATAATGTGAAGCATCATATTTTGACCCAGCCGGTCATGCCATAGCATAAAAATGCTCTCATCAACTGGCGCTCAGTGAATGATAAGATTACTCTCGATGTGTTGTATCGTAGTGAGATACAAACCACTTGAAAGACTTTTCAACTTCTCCATGATACGCTTTTAGCGGTACTGAGTGGAGGTAATGAAAAGATACTCGAAGCCATGTTCTCGAGCAGTTTCAACATGAAATCTGTTTTCTTGAATATTCTTAAAACTCAGTAAGGTACGACTGGACCTTGGAGAATATAAGGCCTCTGATACTTCAACGTGTCATTACCACATTTCTAGTTTGAGGGTAAAATTGTCATTTTTGGGGTAAATAAAATTAATTAGTATTAATTAGAATTTATGGGAATTTTTTTAGAATTTATTTTGGATTTATTTGGACTAGTTTGATTTTTGGCCAGTTTTGACTCATGTAGACCAACCTAGGAACAAACATGGTTAGTTGGGCTTGGTTAGGTCAAGTGACCCTAGTCTAACCTAGTGTGACTCAAGTTAGTGGTTAGGGATTTATAGAGCTTGAATTAGGAATGTAGAATCAAGTTATTTGATAAATGGCTTGCGATTACACAAGTCATTTTGTGACTTAGCTAGATTGGACTAACAAAACCTAGCTCACCCTATCCTAACCCACTTGGTCAGCCACCCTAGCTGAACTTAGGGATTCCCCCATTCTAAATACACTCCTAGTTTTTAGGGCTAACCTCCCTCCTTAGAAAAAATAGATCCAAGAAGAAAGAGGTGAGTTCTTGTCTTAGTAAATTCATTAAAATTCCATTTTAGGTCCTAAAATCCTCAAATTTGTTGCAATAGTTTCTAATGATGATTTTCTTGCTGCTATGAATGTTTGGTTCAGTTTGGATTTGATTGGAAGGATTTGGGATACCAAGTGAGGAGCTAACAAAGGGCTTTTTCCATTAAAACTTCTCATTGAGGTAACTTCTCCAAATTTCCATGAAACTTCATGTAGTCTTCACCAATAGGAAGCCCTAAGGGTTCCCCTAGGGTTTGGATAAGTTTCGTTCCTGGTGTCGGAGTTTTCGTGTCCGTTTTGGACACGTATCAGTGGCATGGCATTGTGTTCGACGAAATGCCCCAAAGGGCATTTCGTTCGATATTTCAATTTGTGTTTGAATAGAAATTATCATTTTGATGTTGCTTACACGTTTGTGTTGGACTGGGGTGGATTTGAGTCGTGTCCGAGTCACACAGGACTCGCAGACACGCCTGCACGCGCGGGGGCAGCAGTGTCCTGCTGTTCGTGGGCTCGTGTGGGCTAATTAGGACACGTGGGCACGTGTCATTTGACGTAGAGCTCGGGGCAGTGTCTGACACGACACTCCCCAAGTCTCGTGTCACATGGTTGCGTGTCGGGTGCGTGCGAACACGTACACTGGTCACGCGAGCTCGTGCCAGTCTCGTACGTGTCTGTATTTTGTTCTGGACACTCGTGTGTCCTATTATAGGACACCATGTGGGTTGTGTGTTATCTTCTAGTATACACTAACTAATATCAACCAAATGTTCTTCATGATTTATTGCAATGTGTAGGAAATCAATGTGGTTTTGGTTATGTCCTATTCAAACTGATATTGTGGGTATCAGAGAATTTTGTGCACTGTTCCTTACTGTCATTTTAATTCAATGATTAATATCATGTAAACTAACTATAGGATGATATCTGAACAATTTACAATGTGTAGAATGCTTTTTATGTTAAGTTTTATGCGGGGGAAAAAGGGTATTGACTGATACACTATTTGTATCAGTGAGAGATCACTGTCCTTCAATCTTTCTTTCCCTTTTTAGTTATACTCAGTATTATTTATGTTCCCTTACTGTTCAGTAGATAATGCTAGGTTGAGGGGATACCTTGTTTTGAAATGGTTTGATGGGTTCGAATGAGATAGGTTGGAACCTGTGAGA
Organism: Iris pallida; assembly: GCA_029216955.1. Classification (NCBI taxonomy): domain Eukaryota; kingdom Viridiplantae; phylum Streptophyta; class Magnoliopsida; order Asparagales; family Iridaceae; genus Iris; species Iris pallida. Next base: position 8,188,455 of record JANAVB010038617.1, read on the forward strand.
TGTTGGACACTGAGTCTACTCAAACCTGAACCTGGGTTGTCTTTGAACCTGAGAATTGGTTTTGGTTGTTAGGTAAAAACCTGAGTTTGGGGGTCAACTAATATCCTTTCCAGTACACACACTTTCCTGTATCTTTCACTTGTCACTCTTGTTTACTGTCAACCTGGGAATGGGAATTTCAGTCCCTCTTATTCATTCACTGTTTTTTTTGACTGATTAATTGTTCATTTCAGTTTTGTTAATTAACTAAGGGTTAATGTCTGTAAAATCATAACATGTTAATTTCACTCTATGTGTAGTAGGGTAGGTTCAACTGAATTGAAATGTTAAAAGGGAAATGTGGGGACTTTTGGTTCAGTTTTCTTAGCAATGGTAAAATGATTTCTTTTCATTGCTGATATGATATTGATAGATGAATACCTGAGACTGAGAGGGATCTAGTTTTATTTCTTAAAAAGGTTTTGAATGTTATACTTATGATATAGTTCAAGTTCACATTGTTTAATGTTTAAACTAAGTTTAAGTTCAGTTTTGATTTAAACCTGAGAGTTGGCCTAATTCCTGCTGTACACACAACTCTTCTAATGCACTGTTTTGATTCCTTCCACTGCCATTATTGTCCTGTACACATTTTTGACACACACCATTTCACATATACACAGGTCCACACTTGTTTACTGTCATTATCATTTTCCTGCACAGCATTTCCCTTCCCTGGTTTTCCTGCAACTTAGACACCCACACACACATTCTTCCTTTACTTTACTGTTGCACATAATTCCTGCACATTTGTTTTGTAGGCCTAATGCATAGCCCACACTTTAATTCTAGTATATGTATATATCATTCTTCACTGTTTTATATGATCCTTGATACACACACATAGTATCTCTTTCACTGTCCTGCACACAGGATTAGTCTATGACACATGCATATTCATTGACACCTAGTTACAATTGTACACACACACACACATGTTTCCCCCTCCTTTATGCTCTAGTGTATGCATCCTAGAATATGAATGCCTATAGTAGTGTGCTATGTTTTGTGCCTATATGTATGTACCTATGGTATTAGCCTAGGTATTCTTAGTATAGATTCAACAATATTGTATCTATATACATAATGTGTATGTGTTTAGGTATAAGGAGTACTTGAATAGTGTGTTGTCTAGAATAGAAGTAATAGACCTAGTTAGCCTAGTTTAGACTAAATTAGACTTGGTGGACCTAGTTTGACTTCTAGGGTTGACCAAAGTTGACCAAGAGTTGACTTTGGCCTAGATTGACTTAGAATCATATAGAATGCATAGTAGGACTCCATTTTGATATTCTGGACTTGTTGTGACTTGTGCTGTTCTGATTAGGAGCCAGACACCACTCCTTGGACAGTACGTTTCATACCGGACACTCAGTTACAGGCGAGTACATTCTCTGATCATTTTATATCCTGCTTAGAATTATTTTCTGCAGTAGATTACTTTACTTGTACTGTCACGTTGGTCACACGGATTGGTACTATATGGATCCTTTCTTGAGATGTTATCCTTAGGGAGCATCAGGTACTACATGCTCTGTGCGTTTCACTTACATGGTGTATCACATGCTTCATTGGTTCTTTGATCACTTACGACATATACTCTTATGATCGTAGAGTCTTCCTAGAATCTTTATCCCATTCATGGGACTACTATGTATCACCTTCGGGGTCTATCACCTTCGGGGTTTATCACCTTCGGGGTCTATCACCTTCGGGGTCTGTTACATAGCATCATATAACATAACCTGGCTGGATCCTTGTGTATTGATTGGGGGTACGGGGGAGTATAAGTGGACATGTGAATAATACACCAGTAGTTTCTTATCAGAATCATTCTTTAGTGTCTTATCAGAATCATCCCAGGCCATTTACATGTTCATGATTGTACTCTGACTCACTAGTCACTGCTAGTTCTCTATGTATAGTAGATATTTCTATTACAGTTCTCTCCCTGTTTACATACCGCATTTCTTCAGTACTCGTATCTTACTTTACTGCATGTTTTTACTTTCTAATCTGCTATGATCTGTTGAGATGTACTGTGCTCGCTCCTGTCCTGACTGGACCTGTTGAAATATTACAGAGGACGAGGAGGAGGCTTGCCTGGACACCTATTACGGGGCAGCCCTTGATGACACCTGTGAGCTGGACCCTCAGGAGGATCCAGCAGTAGCTGAGGACCTTCTCCCGACTGCCTAGACTAGATAGTTAGGCTTTTATTTATGTAGTTGGATCATGTTCTAGTTAGACTCTTTATCTGGAGATCAGTTTTGTATATATTTTTTTATCTGAGACTTGTACTGCTGGGATTATCTTAGACTATTGTTTTATCTATTTCATTTCCTTGAGTTCTATTCATATCGTGCTATATCTTCCTTAGTTGTGATTGAGTTTCTATTGCTATGTCACCCCCATTCGGGGAGTATAAACGGTTTAGACAATTATATTGCTAGATGTTGTGACCTAGGACAGCGTTCTACCGCCGACACTGCGGCGTAGGCTGGACGTATTCACGTCTCGTGCCCTTACTCTAGGGTGCGGGTCGTGACACAACGGGAGTACCATTGGACAACAAAAAACGGGCTTTGCCAAAACCTTGAACAAGGGTTGAGGGTCCCGAAATGGTTGTCACTGAGGTTAATTTAGGCGTATAGGAGATAAAGTATGATTTATCTCTCAAGATAGTGTGAGTCGTTCCACTATCAACCAGACAATCTACTGTCCCGTGGTCTATGCCTATAAGCAAAGAAAATTAAAGTTTGTCACACGTTTGAGAAAAGTGCTCAAAATAAAAATTTAATTTATCGAGAAAACAGAAAATATAAACCACCAAAAGTTTTATGACTTAAATCAAATATAGAGAGAAAATGGAGATTCATTCTTTCATATCTGTTACAAAATCGGGGGTCTCAAGATTTAGATTTTCGCACTCGTTGACCAGATTTGCTTCGGCCCGGCTTCCCTTGTGATAGTTATCAACTTCTTGGAGGGTTGTCCTGTAAGTCCATTGCATATGACCATAAGCACCATATTGGTAGCAGGAGAGTAGGCGTTTGGCCTTCCACTTTCGCTTTGGGACGACTGGCCCGTTGGTTCTTACCATGAGACTGTCTAGGAGTCAAAGGTCCTTGGTTCTTGTTAGAACCTCGCTTTGGGTGACTAGAGTTAAACTCGCCTCTGTTCCTTGGCTGGGACGACTGGCCCTTGTCTCGTTTCCACCGTGGATTTGGTCCACGGAGAGCGTTTACATCAGGCATTAGAATTGCCTTTATTCCAGCAGGACGAGAATTGTTGTTTCTCATTAAAATGAGACTGTTCTTCTCGTCTAGTATAAGCTGGGTGATGAGCTCGGGAAACTTGGTGAACTTAGACTGACGGTATTGCTTCTGGAGCAAGTTTTCAGTAGAAGAAAATATGGTGTATGTTTTCTCCAGTAGATCACTGTCTGTTAATATCTCACCGCAGTATTGGAGAAGTGATCGAATCCTGCAGACTTTATTGTTATAATCAGTTATGCTCTTGAAGTCTCGGAAGCGCAAGTTCAACCAGTCATGGTGCACTTCAGGCAGCCATGTGGTCTTCTGGTGGTCGAAGCGCTCTTTCAGAAAGTCCCATAGCATCTTCGGCGAGGAGATTTTAATGAACTCCGCCTTCATGGCATCAGATAAATGCCTGCGGAATAGAATCATCGCTTTGGCATTCGTTAAGCGAGTGACTTCCACTTCGCGCTCTTCCTCGTTATAGATGACGTCCAAGAGGCCCTGCACATCTAGATGGTTCTTGTATCTTACTCTCTAGCATGATTATATATCTTGACCTGCTATGATTTGTTGAGATATACTGTGCTCGTTCCTGTCCTGACTGGACCTGTTGAAATATTACAGAGGACGAGGCTGAGGCGTTCTGCCCTACCTACTATGGTGCTACACTAGACGAGTGCCTGGACTTGGACCAGCATCAGGATCCACTAGCAGTAGATGACACTCCCTTAGACTAGGATTTTCTTTACTTTTCTTAGATTACTGTATATAGATTCTGAGATATTGGGATATGTATTTATTTAGACACTTAGAATTCTGGATTGTATCTCTGTGATTTCTTCTGTTCTGGATATTATCTTTTATATCATTCTATCTTTATCCTGTTCTACCTTAGTTGTGATTGAGATATATTCTGTTATGTCACCCCCATTCGGGGAGTATAACTATTTATTACCTTTAACTGTTAGATGTTGTGACCTAGGACAGCGTTCTACCGCCGACACTGCGGCGTAGGCTGGACGTACCCATGTCTCGTGCCCTTACTCTAGGGTGCGGGTCGTGACATTTAATTATTTATTTATTTTATTTAATCTTTTTTAACTGTGTGTCCAAATCATACTTGGGTACAAATGACTTTTTAGTCGTTTTACATTACTTGTATTTATTTTATGCATGTTAGCCTAGTTTTAGCGGACAATCTCATGATTGTGAGGTATTTGTATATCAATTTTGGCCATGACACATGTGTTCCACGAGTTGTGAGTCTCATGTAGGATACAGACTTGTATATTCGTCTGGCCATCAGTACGTATGGACGTGTAACGGATAGGACGTGACTGCTATTAGTATGTTGTGTTAGAAGCCATAGTAGTTGCCTATTGGACATGTTGTGGATACAACTTGGACAGTACATGAAGGGTAGGGGACAGCTACTAGGCGTAGGCCCTAATATTTATTTTTATGCAGTTGTTTGTCGATAGTGACTCGGATGAACGCTACTTGTGGCCACCTATTTATTTATGTTTTTGTTTGTTATAAAATCCCCTACGTGGAATGTTGTCCTTAAACTGCATTCACATAGACATTTAGGAAGCCCGATTGCATAACATACATATTCAGTTATTATAGCATGTTATTATGTATTTTGTTACGTCCCTCTGAGGACCTAATGATCTCTCCAATTATTTGTTGAGAGACGTGCACAGGGTGGTATAGAGTTGTTGTTAGTGTGTTTCTACTAAAAAAATTTATCTCCTAGTTTTGGTGGACACATTTTCTTTTGGGTATATTCAAACATATATGCTAGTGGAGTGCAGACCATGAAACATATTGTTCATTCATTATATTCATTTTCATGTGGATTGAGATGTAGATTATTTGACAAGTTATGGTTAGTATTACTCTACTCTAGGCAATGTAACTAGCCATTGCCACGTATACTGGTCCTACGTATTTTGGTATGGGGCGCAAAAGAGGTCAATGAGTAAGTTCACCAAGTGGTTGTGTCACGACCCGCACCCTAGCGTTAGGGCACGAGACGTGGGTACGTCCAGCCTACGCCGCAGTGTCGGTGGTAGAACGCTGTTCTAGGTCATAATCATATCTAAAACAATATGCTATACTCTCCAGACGGAGGACAAATACATAAGGATACTATCTCAATCACAACTCTAAAGATAGATAACAGCACGATGAAACAGATATGATAATCCACAAGAGAGAGAATCAGGAGTGATAGTAAAATAGTTTTATTAAACAACACCAGATTTCAAATACAACTCTAAGACAAACAATAAAGAAAATGAACAAACTCTAGGTAAATACTCCAAGCTCTACCAGTGTCCTCTAGGCTAACTGTGAACTCCAAGTACCTGTAAAATTTTATCAACGGGTCCAATCAGGACAGGAACGAGCACATATCTCTCACAACAGTTCATATCAGGAATGGACATATAAAGCAAGCTATAGAAAATTATACATGAATCGCTGTAAAGAGAAATCAACAGGAGAGAAGATATAACTGAGATATAAATATGATAAATAAAGAATATAACCTTCTACGTGAAACAGTGCATGAATTGGTTATGTAAACAGCTTGGATTGCACATGGATACAACTACGGAAAGAATATGGATAACAACTACTGGGGATAATGATCACATAACCAACTACACTCTCCCTGCCCCCAACCAATACACAAGGATCGAAGCATGTTATGTTATTGCACATGGATAACAACTACTGTATACATGGAGCTCATATGGTCATGAGTGTACATGAATAACACATGAGTGCACATGGATAAAAGTGAATACATGGAGTACATGATGAATATGATAAAGTACATGAAATATGACATACTCGATGTATCCGAGGGGATAACATCGCATGAACAGATCCATATGTCACGACCCGCACCCTAGAGTTAGGGCACGAGAACGTAACAACGCCCAACCTATGCCGCAGTGTCGGCGGTAGAATACTGTCCTAGGTCTCAATGCATCTAACAGTATAAGACTAAACAGTTTATACTCCCCGAATGGGGGTGACATAGCAGATACAGACTCAATCACATCTAAGGTAGAGCATGATAAGGATAGATAAAACATGAAACCCAAAATAAATAGAGGAGATAGAAGTCTAAGTGTCTAAGATACATGAACCCAGAAGTACATCTCAAAACTCAAATAAAGATATAGTAATCCACAAGTAAATACAACTCCAGACAAAATGAAATAACTACCTAAACAAACCCTACTGTGTCTCCTCTAGGCTAGCAGGCAACCTCCAAGCTATCTGTAAAATTTATCAACAGGTCCAGTCAGGACTGGAGCGAGTACAGTACATCTCAACAGATCATAGCAGGTTAGAAAATATAGACATGCAGTAAAGTAAGATACAGGTACTGAAGAATGCAGTATGTAAACAGAGAGAGAACCGTAATAGAAATATCTACTATACATAGAGAACTAGCAGTGACTAGTGAGTCAGAGTACAATATGAACATGTAAATGGCCTGGGATGATTCTGATAAGACACTAAGGAATGATTCTGATAAGAAACTACTGGTGTATTATTCACATATCCAAATTCTACTCTCCCGTACCCCCAATCAATACACAAGGATCCAGCCAGGTTTTGTTATGATACTATGTACAGACCCCGAAGGTGATAGACCCCGAAGGTGATACATAGTAGACCCATAAATAGGATAAGGATTCTAGGATGACTCTGTGATCATAAGAGTATATGTCACAAGTGATCGAAGAATCAACTAAGCATAGTGATACGTCATGTAAGTGAAACGCACAAAACATAGAGTACCCGATGCTCCCTAAGGATAACATCTCAAGAAGGGATCCATATAGTACCAATCCGTGTGACCAACGTGATAGTACAAGTAAAGTAATCTACTGCAAGAAATAATTATAAGCAGGATATGAAATGAACAGAGAATGTACTCGCCTCGATTGGTTGGAGTCGACGTGCACGACACGAACGTGTCTACACGAGGTAGGTATACTGCTAAGCTCTACAGAGGGTCCCAGACGACGACACGGGCAGTCCCGATGAGTCCAGAGTAGTCCAAATAGCCTAGTTTGGTATATAAAAGTCTAAAATCAGGGTTTGGTACACTAATCAAATCAGAATAGAAAATGACTATCAAAATCACGACTTATGATTTCAGAAAATATAATGAATAAATATAATAAATATTTTGGAAATCCTTATAATGTTGAAAACTATATCTGCATAAATCAACATATTTTAAGTAATATTTCAAAATCCAGAAAATCATTTCTGTACAATATTCCCATTTTATCAAATGTGAATTTAGGCCAAAACTCAATAAACCAATACTATTTTTTAGAAATACAATTATATATTTTATATATTTCTAAGTGATTATGTAATATATTAATACCAATAAAAATAATGATAATAATAATAATAATACCATCATTATATACAATGTATAAACTAACATACATTTGTCATAAAATTAATATACATTTTACCAATATATTATATATATAAACCAATATATATCATAAATACAATTATATATAAAACCATTATACAAAATATTATGTTAACAATATATATTAATACATAAATTAATATGTGTAAAATTATACATTAATACATAAAAATTTATATTACATATAAACCAATACACATAATATTATATACTAATATTCATTTTTATCAAACTATTATACAAATAACTATTATATAACTAATAAATAAACTAATAAACTAATATAATAAACTAATTATAATTAGTAAACTAATATGAATTAACTAATAACTAATATCAAAACTAACTAATATTAATAATAAACTAATCATACATTTATAAACGAAAGGGGGTTGATCCCCAACACTGAACCAGTGAACCTAAAATAAAATAGGGGAGAGGCTCACGAAAGGGGGGTTCTCCTCGGCCAGGCTCCGGCGGAGCAGCGCCCAGCGGGAGGCGGGGCTCTGAGGCGGATGGAGCTCTCAGCGGGGTTGGACCGGCGGAGGGTGCTGATGGGCGCGCGGCTCACAGGGAGCGGCGCCGGGTACGGCCAGGCGGCGGAAGATCGGCTCGCGCGGCGGCGCGAGCTCCGGTGAGGTCCGCTCTTTCTCTCTCTCTCTCTCTCTCTCTCTCTATGGTTTGGTGGTGGTGGTGGCTAACACTGGTGGCGGTGGTTTATGGCGGTGGTGACGGTGGTTGATGGTGTATCTATCCGTGGGGGCGGTGGATCTGGTGGCGGTGGAGTAGATCTGGTGGTGGTGGTCGAGTGGACAGTGGCGGTGGTGATGTTCTGGAATTGGGTGGCCGGGCAGTGGTGTATGGCAGGGCGGCGGCGGTGGTGTGTTACGTGGTGGCGGTGGTGATGATGGGGATGGTAGTCGAGATGACCACGGTGGCAGTGGTGGTGATGGGGGCGGCTGGCGGTGGTGACTGAGGGTGGTTGTTCGCGGATCTCCGGCGATGGCCGGAGACGCAGGGGGGTGGTCGGAACCATTTGGTTCGGCCAGGACAGAGTTTGAGGGTGGTGGCGGCTGTGTGAAATGGTTTTGGGGATTTGTGCAATACTCCTAGGGTTTTGGGAGTGGGTGCTATTTATAGGGGAGTGGGAAAAACCCTAATAATTGTAAATATAATAGAAATTAGGATTAATAGTGGAAAACTAACATACTAACATATGCTAACTGCTAACATATTGATAGTAATTAAATTAATTAGTAATTACTGCCAGTAAAATCACTAGCTAATTTAGATTAGAAATTGCAATAGCAAAATTACTAGTTAATACTAATTTAATAAATGGCTAATTACAATTTAGCCGGGATTTTTCCAATAAAATAATACTAATACATTCACTTAATTATTTAAATATTTTTAGAAATTATTTATTTAGTAAATAATTATATTTTGAAATTCAAAAAATTAAATAACGTTTTCCGTAGAGAAAATAATTAACTTATTGATTCAAGAAACGACAGGAAAATTCCAACATGACAAAATCGCCTAAATTAGTAAACCAAGCCAACAAGGACCGATAGCAATCACGGTCAATTTGATTTCCCAAAATTTTAGAAATTGCACGTTCTTCGAGATTTAGAAAATTCGAAGTTTTTGAAAAATACGAAATAAAATAAAAATACCAATTTTTGAAAATATCCAAGAATTAAATTTACGGAGGTTACAAATCTACCCTCCTTAAAGAAATTTCGTCCTCGAAATTAAAGCTTGGCAAGGGGGTTAAAACATGATAGAATTTTAGGTAGTATGGCAGACACGATCAAGAACGACGAGTTGGCACGATCAAGATGATCAACTCAAAATTGTTTTGGCACGACTATTGATTTGGCACGATAGAATCATGGTATGGTCGAATCAACTAGGCACGATTTAGAACGAAGATTAAGTATCTTAGGCACGACTCGAGTCACGACTAATATAATCAATTTGTTGTTTTGGTTATGATCAAGGTAGGGTCAAATCTGAGTATAGCACGATCAACATAATAAAGTCTCTAGGTCGTATAAGCACGATCAAGATCCAAGCTTAGTTATGAATGGCGATAACATCATGATTTTGGAATCAAGGTTGTAAAGGCACGGTCAATACGAAAAAGGTGCGATTGGTCATCGCTAGGAAGAATGAAACGTTTGGCACGATAATTGACTAAGGATCGAACCACTTGATCACGAATCAAATCAAGGCTTAAAACCTTAGAATGACTAAAATCACTTAGGCATGACGTAAGCAGAGTGACAAAATCAAAACCTCGTCATGAAGTAGGAAGGAAATAGCAGCATGGTGACCAGAGGATCGAATTTTAGGCACGAAGGAAAAATTATTTCGGATATGATCACTAAATTCATGACAAGTTCAGTCAATCGGTAGTCGTGATCAAGGACCAAAAAATTTCAAGCACGATTTAGAGGCAAAATCGGTATGATAGTCATGATCTTAAGAATCACGACCATGGATTTCATAGTCGCCTAGTCGTGCCAGGTCATTCAGGCACGAACAATCATGAGAATTTCATATGATATTAGGAAATCAAATCATGGTCAGAAAACGTTTTAGGCACGAGTGCAAAAATCCAAACAAGATAAGAATCGAAATTGGAACAGAATTTAGTCGTTTCAAGAATAATCAGAGTTTAGGCACAAGTGATATTGGTATCGAAATTCGATTACGATCAAAATTAATATATTGACATGATGAAGAATAAGACTAATCAGTAATTGAATTTAGGTTCGAAAAGTTGAAATCGAGATTTTTGAGCACGAGCAACATATGATAGAGATCTAAGTCACGATGGAATTCAATAAATTGAGTACGGTCAAGGGTCAAGACTACTGGTACGATAAAGGCACTACTCAAGGAAATCAAAATCAAAGTTTAAGGAACGAATGTCAATAGCATTGAAATCCAATCACAATAATATTAAGAAGTTTTAGTCACGATACGATCTAAGTTGATCAACTTGGAAATCAAAATTTAGGCAATATGGAGGACAATGTCATCGAAGTCTGAGCACGAGCATACAAGAATGGGGATCCTGGTCATAATTAAGTTTAATTCAATTGAGTACAACCCAAGATATCAATATGATCAGAAGGATGATCAAAGTCGATTTGGTCGTGATTAAGGAAACTAGGATTCAATGGTATGGAAAAATCCTTTAGGGAACAAGGGAAGATTTCATAAGAAGTCAAGTTAATCATCTCTCTCTAATACCATCAAGTCTGTCATTTGCTAAATCATATTTTTTTTTTCACAAGTCCCAATATGAAATCAACCTCTATATAACTATCATCGAAATTTTATAACCTTTAGTCATCTAAACCTTTACCATAATCACCATAGACAAAATTTCTAACTTCAAAAAAAATTATTTTCCACGAAACATACCCGTCTTAATTAGGAGTCAACACTTATTCATTTAATCAAATTTTCAAATTCTTCCACCTCGCCCTAATTTAGATCCGAAACCCCTAAATCCAGTTTATGAAATCCTTGAATTTGTTTAAATCAAGTCTCGTAGTTACTCAATCCCAATACCACTATGTCATACAAAATTATTCTTATTTATAGATCAACCTTCATATTTCTTCAACGTTCACCTTCAATTATTATCTTTTTGAATTCTACACATTTTTTTTCATCCAGAAATAATCCTATAACTTAAAATCCTTGTGTTCTCTGTCTCTAGTCACCCTCTTACAATATCCAATTCAATTTTGCAAGATCATCGGATACAATCAAATTCTCCTTCCTATTATTAAATTTTTACATAGCCTTGTAATAGTTCCCAAGAATCAATAACCAAGATTTTCTAAGTTCTCAAAACTAGGTTGACCTCTAATATTTTTTTGAAACACATCCATGAATTACTCATAACCAAATTTTCTGCAATTGTTTCTAAATTAATAACATTTATCCCTCGATTTCATTTTAAACCCTTACCACATCTCCGTTTTGAATTTTTCACATTTGACATCCAACATTTTGATTCCTACAAAATCATCACATGATAACCAATTACGTTATTTCCTTACTATATGATTTACGTCACTTCCTCAACATTTCTCAGATAAAAATGATATGCAGATTCAAGAGTTCAAGTACAGCTGACAGAATGAGATACGAGACGGAATTGATATAATCAGGATAGTTGTATAAGACAAGGAATGATGGTACTAAAATATTGGCAGGAAAAGAAATGGTAATAAAATCTGTTCTACTTATCTGCTTTAAAAGAGGAAACTATTTGAAATCAGAGCTAATATCATATCCAAAATAAGGTCTAGCAAATCATTGATTCATCGTATTAAGAAGAAATTCATAGAAGAAGTTACACAAAGGTTTATGAAAATAGCTAAAGCTACACCCAAGTTAAATAATGAGAAGCAAAACTAAACAAAACAATTAATAATTTTTTTTTTTTGGAGGACTGAAACAAAGTAGAGAAAACATGTTCGAAAACATTTAAAGTACAATCTGATAATCATATGCGTCTGTCCAAAATCATGGTACTCTAAATCCTCGTCATACCAGTAAGCAAGGCTACGATAATCACAGAGCCCTTAACTTATGCACATATCTCTAGAATCATGGTATTTAACATTTTCGCGGTGCCGCTAGCTTGGCTGCGAAAACCTTAAATTCCTACACCCGAAAAATATATCCAGAGTCAGACTATATGTCCTTACCATGCTGGCTAATGTGACTATAGAAGACTAGATTCCATAACATAGATGACCTAGCCCATATAATTTCATCTTGCCAAAAATTAAATTAAATCAATAATGAATACTCAAAAATCAAATCAAATTTATTAACGAACATCAAAATTCAAAAATGAACAAAATCTATCAAAATACAAACTCGAATGCAGCAGCTATCATCAAAATTCAAAATTCGACAATCATCCATCAAAATTAATAAATACAAACTCAAATTCAACAATAATCCATTAAAATCAAATTTAGCAACAAAAAGTAAAAAAAATGAATCAAATCGAAGAAAAAAGAGAGTTTTTAAATCGAAGTTAAAAAGATTCTCCAGGGTCGTCCCAGGAATCTCTCAAGGGTTCATAACTGTGATTGAGTATCTTCAAAATATATCCTATTCCTAGTACAGGCTGTAGTGGTACTCTAGTTCGAATACCACTACACTTTTAGTCTCGACCTGCATGGGCCACTACTAAAAACGTGTCACGACCTGCACCCTAGAGTTAGGGCACGAGAACGTAACAACGCCCAGCCTACGTCGTAGTGTCGGCGGTAGAACGCTGTCCTAGGTCTCAATGCATCTAACAGTATAAGACTAAACAGTTTATACTCTCCGAATGGGGGTGACATAGCAGATACAGACTGAATCACATCTATGGTAGAGCATGATAAGGATAGATAAAACATGAAATCCAAAATAAATACAGGAGATAGAAGTCTAAGTGTCTAAGATACATGAACCCAGAAGTACATCTCAAAACTCAAATAAAGATACAGTAATCCACAAGTAAATACAACTCCAGACAAAATGAAATAACTACCTAAACAAACCCTACTGTGTCTCCTCTAGGCTAGCAGGCAACCTCCAAGCTATCTGTAAAATTTATCAACAGGTCCAGTCAGGACTGGAGCGAGTACAGTACATCTCAACAGATCATAGCAGGTTAGAAAATATAGACATGCAGTAAAGTAAGATACAGGTACTGAAGAATGCAGTATGTAAACAGAGAGAGAACTGTAATAGAAATATCTACTATACATAAAGAACTAGCAGTGACTAGTGAGTCAGAGTACAATATGAACATGTAAATGGCCTGGGATGATTCTGATAAGACACTAAGGAATGATTCTGATAAGAAACTACTGGTGTATTATTCACATGTCCAAATTCTACTCTCCCGTACCCCCAATCAATACACAAGGATCCAGCCAGGTTATGTTATGATACTATGTACAGACCCCGAAGGTGATAGACCCCGAAGGTGATACACCCCGAAGGTGATACATAGTAGACCCATAAATGGGATAAGGATTCCAGGATGACTCTGTGATCATAAGAGTATATGTCACAAGTGATCGAAGAATTAACGAAGCATAGTGATACGCCATGTAAGTGAAACGCACAAAACATAGAGTATCCGATGCTCCCTAAGGATAACATCTCAAGAAGGGATCCATATAGTACCAATCCGTGTGACCAACGTGACAGTACAAGTAAAGTAATCTACTGCAGAAAATAATTCTAAGCAGGATATGAAATGAACAGAGAATGTACTCGCCTCGATTGGTTGGAGTCGACGTGCGCGACACGAACGTGTCGACACGAGGTAGGTATACTGCTAAGCTCTACAGAGGGTCCCAGAAGACGACACGGGCAGTCCCGATGAGTCCAGAGTAGTCCAAATAGCCTAGTTTGGTATATAAAAGTCTAAAATCAGGGTTTGGTACACTAATCAAATCAGAATAGAAAATGACTATCAAAATCACGACTTATGATTTCAGAAAATATAATGAATAAATATAATAAATATTTTGGAAATCCTTATAATGTTTAAAACTATATCTGCATAAATCAACATATTTTAAGTAATATTTCAAAATCCAGAAAATCATTTCTGTTCAATATTCCCATTTTATCAAATGTGAATTTAGGCCAAAACTCAATAAACCAATACTATTTTTTAGAAATACAATTATATATTTTATATATTTCTAAGTGATTATGTAATATATTAATACCAATAAAAATAATGATAATAATAATAATAATAATACCATCATTATATACTATGTATAAACTAACATACATTTGTCATAAAATTAATATACATTTTACCAATATATTATATATATAAACCAATATATATAATAAATACAATTATATATAAAACCATTATACAAAATATTATGTTAACAATATATATTAATACATAAATTAATATGTGTAAAATTATACATTAATACATAAAAATTTATATTACATATAAACCAATACACATAATATTATATACTAATATTCATTTTTATCAAACTATTATACAAATAACTATTATATAACTAATAAATAAACTAATAAACTAATTATAATTAGTAAACTAATATGAATTAACTAATAACTAATATCAAAACTAACTAATATTAATAATAAACTAATCATACATTTATAAACGAAAGGGGGCTGATCCCCAACACTGAACCAGTGAACCTAAAATAAAAGAGGGGAGAGGCTCACGAAAGGGGGGTTCTCCTCGGCCAGGCTCCGGCGGAGCAGCGCCCAGCGGGAAGCGGGGCTCTGAGGCGGATGGAGCTCTCAGCGGGGTTGGACCGGCGGAGGGTGCTGATGGGCGCGCGGCTCACAGGGAGCGGCGCCGGGTACGGCCAGGCGGCGGAAGATCGGCTCGCGCGGCGGCGCGAGCTCCGGTGAGGTCCGCTCTTTCTCTCTCTCTCTCTCTCTCTCTATGGTTTGGTGGTGGCGGTGGTTTATGGCGGTGGTGACGGTGGTTGATGGTGTATCTATCCGTGGTGGTGGTGGATCTGGTGGCGGTGGAGTAGATCTGGTGGTGGTGGTCGAGTGGACAGTGGCGGTGGTGATGTTCTGGAATTGGGCGGCCGGGCGGTGGTGTATGGCAGGGCGGCGACGGTGGTGTGTTACAGTGGTGGCGGTGGTGATGATGGGGATGGTAGTCGGGATGACCACGGTGGCAGTGGTGGTGATGGGGGCGGCTGGCGGTGGTAACGAAGGGTGGTTGTTCGCGGATCTCCGACGATGGCCGGAGACGCAGGGGGGTGGTCGGAACCATTTGGTTCGGCCAGGACGAAGTTTGAGGGGGGTGGCGGCTGTGTGAAATGGTTTTGGGGATTTGTGCAATACTCCTAGGGTTTTGGGAGTGGGTGCTATTTATAGGGGAGTGGAGAAAACCCTAATAATTGTAAATGTAATAGAAAATAGGATTAATAGTGGAAAACTAACATACTAACATATGATAACTGCTAACATATTGATAGTAATTAAATTAATTAGTAATTACTGCCAGTAAAATCACTAGCTAATTTAGATTAGAAATTGCAATAGCAAAATTACTAGTTAATACTAATTTAATAAATAACTAATTACAATTTAGCCGAGATTTTTCCAATAAAATAATACTAATACATTCACTTAATTATTTAAATATTGTTAGAAATTATTTACTTAGTAAATAATTATATTTTGAAATTCAAAAAATTAAATAACGTTTTCCATAGAGAAAATAATTAACTTATTGATTCAAGAAACGACAGGAAAATTCCAACATGACAAAATCGCCTAAATTAGTAAACCAAGCCAACAAGGACCGATAGCAATCACGGTCAATTTGATTTCCCAAAATTTTAGAAATTGCACGTTCTTCGAGATTTAGAAAATTCGAAGTTTTTGAAAAATACGAAATAAAATAAAAATACCAATTTTTGAAAATATCCAAGAATTAAATCTACGGAGGTCACACCATAGGGTACCGATCCGTGTGAACGTCATGTCAGCATCAAGTATACTAGTCTATAACAAGAGTACATATCCAAAGAAGCATGAAAAGATCAGAGAATGTACTCGCCTGGTAATCCAAGTCGCTGATAAATGTAGATGTCCAACTGGAGTCACAGTGTCCTATTTAGAGCAATCACAAGTCACAAAAGAGTCTAACATGAAATAAAAGTAATCTACAGTGCATTCTAGATAATTCTAGGTCCTTCTAGGTCAAAGTCCAATCAACAAGTCCACTAGGTCAACTAAAGTCAAATTAGAGTCAAACTAAAGTCAACTAGTCTAGTTCTAATTCAATCCGGGTCAAACTAAGTCAATGGTTGACCTATAGTTGACTTTTGGTTAATATGGTCAACCTGGTCAAAGGGGGATCAACTCTAGTCTCTAAGTATTAAACTATGAGGTTGTACTAATTCCGAATTACGAAAAAATAGGAATTGACCAACTAATGGTGACACCTAGAGAAAATATCTACAAACATTGTCGGATGGTAAAACAAATATCACCAACGTGTCCAGAAGAGTCAAATCAGCTAGGATTGCATGTCCTTAAGTCCAATTCTGGACACAGGGGCAAAACGGTAATTTTAGGCAAAAACGATGTCCGCCTTTGGACCCGCTTTGCACCGAAAAGCGTGCCAGATTCAACGGTCTCTAAAGTCGTCAAACTATATGTCTACGGATCCGGTTTTCCGATACGTACCCAACCGTATGTCCAAAGTTGGATTCCGGCGGGCCGTGCACAAAATTGTCCGTTGAGTGGGACCGTAGGGCCCGCAAAACGACGTTCGATTCAACTGTCTCAGATTTGGACCAAACTTGGCATGCAGGACCAGAAAAATGATACGGTTCTGCTGGCACAAGTTTCGTCTCGATCTGACGAGCGTGCACAAAGTAATTGGAGAATTTGCAAAGTGCATGATACGGGGAATTTCGACGGATACGCATCAAATTCGTCGCGCACACGCGACCAATTTGAATTCCGTCAAAGCCCACACGACCACGAAACCGTTACGCAGCTTTCGATGCTTTCGGTTCGCGACCACGTTGTTCCGATTGGCGTGACGCACGTCGTGTCGAACAATTTCAACGTTTTGAAAACAGATTTTTCGTCCAATTCGGAATCCGATTTCTCGACGCACAGTCGACGAAATCCGATTCCGCAAAAAGGGAATCGAAGCCCTACATGTTGTCTAAAAGTCTCATCAAAAAGTTTTCTAAAATTCCTAACTGGTTGATCAGAATCTATCTCGAAACATGAGGGTTTCGACTAGAAAATTGTTCTGATTTTTGAATGGTTTTTCGTCATGTTTGCATCTGTTTTCTGGGCAACCTAGCGCTGAATAATACAATCTACCTAAAGGGGAATCAAGAGGGATATATAGGGTCCATACCTGAATAAACGGTTTGAAGAACCGTCGACCGTGCGCGGAGAAAACGCCACGCGAATTGGCCTCGTCGCTGCTGCTGCTGCGCGTCCTGCTTGTGCACGCGCGGCCTGTTCTCGGCCTGTGGCCGGCCGACGGTCGCCGCGGCGGCACCGAGGGCGCGTGCGGGGGTCGCCCAGGGGTGGCGTGGGTTATCGATCGATTCGGTTAGGGTTTTGTACGTCAAAACTCTTCTCTCCTCTCGTCGAACAATACTTATAGCGCGCATGGGGGAAGAAGTTGGGTTGCACAGCCCGTGGTCGGGCTCGGCTGAGCCCTAAGCTCACTGTGCTGTGGCTGCCTTGGGTTGGGCCATCTATGGGCTGGGCCTGAATTCGAGCTGCCGTTTGTTCATCTGGGCTGGGACTTAGTTTCCTGCTGCTCTTTCTTTCTCTATTTCTTATATACATCTATATATATACATCTATATATATATATATATATATATATATATATATATATATATATATATATAATATATATATATATATATATATATACACATATACATAAATACTTATACATATATATAAATGCCTATTTACATAAATATATATATATATATATATATATATATATATATATATATATATATATAATATATATATATATATATATATATATATAAATGTGAATGTGTATATATATATATATATAAATATATATATATATATATATATATATATATATAATATATATATATATATATATATATATATATATATATATATATATCTATATATATATATATATATATATATATCTATATATATATATAATATATATACAAAAAAAATATATATATATATTATATATATACACATACATATTTAATACGTAATATATATACACCTGTATAATATATATATTTGTATATAATTATACGTACACACATTACTATAGATATATATATATTCACACAAATACATACACTATTATATATTCTCTCTATATATATATTCTCTATATATATATTCTCTATATATATATATATATTCATCTATATATATGCATACATATATATACACATATACATTATATTTATTAGACAATAAATAATATAACCAATACAATAATAATATTAGATAACAATCTCAATAATAATAATAATAATAATAATAATAATAATAAAATAATAATATCCATTGTATAAAACCAATTATTTAGAAATTATCATCAAGTCTACCCAAAAAGCTAGGAAATATTTGTACATACCTAAAAGTAGGTCTACATAGGCTTGGGCTTGGTTTGGGTCCAGTTTGCGCTAGTTTGGTACAACCGGGTTCCCTAAAACTAAATATTATAAATAATAAATAAATAATCCTCGATAAGGGTTACGTCACAACTTGGCCTGGTTTTCCTAGTTAGGACATCACTATGGCTCGGCCTTCCCCTACCATGGCTAAACACAAGTCAAAGCACGCAACTGCACTACCCGTGTCATAATTCCTAGTCACCTTGTACTCCAAATCTCAACCATGGCTAAAATCATCTACCGTAATAATTAATTAAAATAATTATTCATAAAAAAATCTAAAAATCACCATTTTAATAAAAATAAATAAAAATTTTCAAAATTTCGGGAAGGGAGGCTACAAATCTACCCACCTTAAAATAATTTCGTCCTCGAAATTTAGGTCGGTCGTACTCCTTCTAGGTCAACACCCAACAATCAAAGTCTCTAAGAAGAAAAAAAAATTAATCATACAATTAGGAAGAATAACCTATGGAGGATCATGGTCAAATCATAGGGGCTGAATGTTTCACCTAGGTGTATAAGTCATACTAGATCAAGCCAGTCATCGGGTATAAAACATATAAACAGTCTAGGGAGTCCAATTGGAAAGATAAGGGAACGCCAATCATCAAGGCCGTAGATCAGTCTACCAGCCTTTATGAAATTGGCAACCATCAAGGAACATAACTAGTAACTAACTCTGAAGGGGTACTAATTCCAAATATAGTCAAGAAAATCAAAGTTTAAATCACGACTCGTCAATAGCAAAAAAAAAAAATCCAAGCACACTATATATATATATAAGAAAATTTAGTCCCAATACGATCTAAGTTGATCAATCATGATGAATCGATGTTTAGACAAGATAGAGAACAGGGTCATTGAGGTCTGAGCACGAGTATCCAAGACCCATGTCACAATTGGTTTAATTCAATTGAATAAGATCCCAATATATTGGATGATAAGAAGGATGACCAAGTCAACTGGTCGGTCAAAGGAATTAGAATTTAAAGGATGATATAAGGATATAGAATTGAATCAATTTCCTCCTTTGTATAGGGAAACTATATGTGATACCTCGGGTCGGTCTAATAAGTGTAGTGTCTTGTCTTTCTGAGATATGTGAAAGGCAGACAATAAAGAGTTCAAAGGCGATGTTATTGAGTACAATACGTGGCTCATAGACGACAAGAATAGTTCAAAGGGGAATTGTCAAGGCTGTCGCGGATGAGACATATGGACAAGTTTGACTATGTCTCCATCCACGTAGAATAATATATGAAAAGCGAACCAAAGTGCAATAGGTTGATCAGACCATCTTGCACCGGTTCTGATTAGACAATATGTTAGTGGGTGTCGGCCCCCAATAATATATGTCATGATCAAGCTCGAAAAGAAGATAAGCTTGCAAAATTGGTTCTAAATTAGCAACATAAGGTAGTCAAAATATAAGTAAGGATAATGATGAAAGAAGTTAAACAGTCTAAGTGAACTTATCAATGTGGTTCACAATGACTAGAATTTGCTGGGTAGTGAGACATTCTACCCACCTTAAAAATAATTAAACTAATAGGGTGATGGAACAACGGGTCAAGCCATCAAGATAAAGTACAAAGTTGAGCATTTAAAGAGTCAAGCAGAACACCAACACATGTCGGGTCAAAAGAAGTGAGTCAAGTTGGATTTCTAATTGAAATCGAAAATAGTTTGTATTATGGTATAGAACATAGTTAGTCATTTCGACTCGAAAGTCATATCAAAGAATAGTATACAAGAATATGAGTTTAATGGGACACGATAAGTCCACATGAAGATGGACTCGTCTGGGCCTTGTACACAATTTGTTAGGGGGTAACAGCTAGTATTACACTCCGAATATCAAAGTCATGGTAAGAAATGTCAAGGATTCAAAATAAGAAATGGAAGTTCAAGAGGTGACAATTAATGCACAAAGTAAAGGAGATCAAGTTGAAGCACGAAATAAAATTAGTTACAGAATAAATAATTTAGGGATACAGTTCTCTAGAGAGAATACTGTTAACGAACGATCAAATCATTATTCAAATATTACGAACGGTTAGAGAGTCACCATAAAAGATCTAGATTTGAGGAAAGTCAAATATCATCTGCCTCTGAAACCCTGAAGTTTACCTGATCATAATTGCCAATCGTATCTTTTCCTTACTAGTCTCCCTATGATAATTCAATCATCATATGTTTACCGTCTAGATTTTACAACCTTCCGTTATCTAAATCCTTACCATGATCATCATAAGCAGGATTCTAAATTTTCAAAATATTTCTCATGAAGCATGTCCCTTCTTATTAAGAATCAATACTATTCATTTTAAATCAATTTCTATATTTCTTCACATTGTCCAATTTAGATCCGAAACCTCTAACTCAAGTTTATGAGATCTTTACACTGTTTAAATTGTTTTCTCGTATCATTTAATTCACAAAATCTCTAGGTCTTACAAATTTATTTTCCATCGAAAAATCAACCTTCATATTTTCTTCGACATACAACCATGAATATTATTCTCCGAATTTTTTTTTTAAATTTCACAACAATGTCCAAATTTCCATAGCCTTGTGTCCTCTCTATCCCTAGTCATTTTCTTGCAATATCTTGTTCAATTTCATATCTTCCTCAAATACCATTTAATTCTCTTTTTCATTGCTAACATTCTTTAAAGCCATAGGGTAACTGCCCGAGAATCAATAACCAAAATTTTGAAGTTCTCAAACTAAGTTGACCTTGAATATCCTCATCAGTTTTGAAATACACTTACGAATTACTCATACCAAGTTTTCTCTAAGTGTGGTTTGTTTCCAGACTGGTAGTATTTATCTCTTTGATTTTATCCTAGACCATTCACCACATATTATTCTCAAGTTTCCATGTTAACATCCACCCTTTTGGATTCCTAAAGAAATCATCACACGATAACCAGTTCAATCATTTCCGAGCTACATGATTTACGACACTTCCTCAACCTTTACCATAAAAAAATACGAAGACTCAAGGGTTACAAAGTATGCAGGTACGACAGAGTTTAAGAAAATAAAAATACAAAAAATAATGATAAGGAAGGAATAATGAAGATCCGCTCAAAAGAGATGAACCAATCAAGATCAAATTCAAGAGGAAAATGAATTCAAATCGAAATTCGTAATGAGATTCTCAAGGGTCGTCCCTGGAATCTCTCAAAGGATTCAAAGTGTGATTGAGTACCTCTAATTCTAACACCTTATTTCTTATACTCTATAGCAGGCTCGTAGCAGTACAACTAAGTCGTCGCGCTACTACGAAATCGAACAATTGCGAATCTCGACCTGCATGGGCCACCACTAAAAACGTGTCACGACCCGCACCCTAGCGTTAGGGCATGAGACATGGGTACGTCCAGCCTATGCCGCAGTGTCGGCGGTAGAACGCTGTTCTAGGTCATAATCATATCTAAAACAATATGCTATACTCTCCAGACGGAGGACAAACACATAAGGATACTATCTCAATCACAACTCTAAAGATAGATAACAGCACGATGAAACATATATGATAATCCACAAGAGAGAGAATCAGGAGTGATAGTAAAATAGTTTTATTAAACAACACCAGATTTCAAATACAACTCTAAGACAAACAATAAAGAAAATGAACAAAATCTAGGTAAATACTCCAAGCTCTACCAGTGTCCTCTAGGCTAACTGTGAACTCCAAGTACCTGTAAAATTTTATCAACGGGTCCAATCAGGACAGGAACGAGCACATATCTCTCACAACAGTTCATATCAGGAATGGACATATAAAGTAAGCTATAGAAAATTATACATGAATCGCTGTAAAGAGAAATCAACAGGAGAGAAGATATAACTGAGATATAAATATGATAAATAAAGAATATAACCTTCTACGTGAAACAGAGCATGAATTGGTTATGTAAACAGCTTGGGTTGCACATGGATACAACTACGGAAAGAACATGGATAACAACTACTGGGGATAATGATCACATAACCAACTACACTCTCCCTGCCCCCAACCAATACACAAGGATCGAAGCATGTTATGTTATTGCACATGAATAACAACTACTGTATACATGGAGCTCATATGGTCATGAGTGTACAAGAATAACACATGAGTGCACATGGATAAAAGTGAATACATGGAGTACATGATGAACATGATAAAGTACATGAAATATGACATACTCGATGTATCCGAGGGGATAACATCGCATGAAAAGATCCATAGGGTACCGATCCGTGTGAACGTCGTGTCAGCATCAAGTATACAAGTCTATAACAAGAGTACATATCCAAAGAAGCATGAAAAGATCAGAGAATGTACTCGCCTGGTAATCCAAGTCGCTGATAAATGTAGATGTCCAACTGGAGTCACAGTGTCCTATTTAGAGCAATCACAAGTCACAAAAGAGTCTAACATGAAATAAAAGTAATCTACAGTGCATTCTAGATAATTCTAGGTCCTTCTAGGTCAAAGTCCAATCAACAAGTCCACTAGGTCAACTAAAGTCAAATTAGAGTCAAACTAAAGTCAACTAGTCAAGTTCTAATTCAATCCGGGTCAAACTAAGTCAATGGTTGACCTATAGTTGACTTTTGGTTAATATGGTCAACCTGGTCAAAGGGGGATCAACTCTAGTCTCTAAGTATTAAACTATGAGGTTGTACTAATTCCGAATTACGAAAAAATAGGAATTGACCAACTAATGGTGACACCTAGAGAAAATATCTACAGACATTGTCGGATGGTAAAACAAATACACCAACGTGTCCAGAAGGGTCAAATCAGCTAGGATTGCCTGTCCTTAAGTCCAATCCTGGACACAGGGGCAAAACGGTAATTTTGGGCGAAAACGATGTCCGTCTTTGGACCCACTTTGCACCGAAAAGCGTGCCAGAGTCAACGGTCTCTAAAGTCGTCAAACTACATGTCTACAGATCCGATTTTCTGATACGGACCTAACCGTATGTCCAAAGTTGGATTCCGGTGGGCCGTGCACAAAATCGCCCGTTGAGTGGGACCGTGGGGCCCGTAAAACGACGTTCGATTCAACTGTCTCAGATTTGGACCAAACTTGGCATGCAGGACCAGAAAAACGATACGGTTCTGATGGCGCAAGTTTTGTCTCGATCTGACGAGCGTACACAAAGTAATTGGAGAATTTGCAAAGTGCACGATACGGAGAATTTCGACGGATACGTATCAAATTCGTCGTGCACACGCGACCAATTTGAATTCCGTCAAAGCCCACACGACCATAAAACCGTTACACAGCTTTCAATACTTTCGGTTCGCGACCACGTCGTCCCGATTGGCGTGACGCACGTCGAGTGGAACAATTTCGACGTTTTGAAAACAGATTTTTCGTCCAATTCGGAATCCGATTTCTCGACGCACAGTCGACAAAATCCGATTCCGCCAAAAGGAAATTGAAGCCCTACATGTTGTCTAAAAGTCTCTTCAAAAAGTTTTCTAAAATTCCTAACTGGTTGATCAGAATCTATCTCGAAACATGAGGGTTTCGACTAGAAAACTGTTCTAATTTTTGAATAGTTTTTCGTCATGTTCGCATCTGTTTTCTGGGCAACCTAGCGCTGAATAATACAATCTACCTAAAAAGGAATCAAGAGGGATATATAGGGTCCATACCTGAACAAACGGTTTGAAGAACCGTCGACCGTGCGTGGAGAAAACGCCACGCGAATTGGCCTCGTCGCTGCTGCTGCTGCGCGTCCTGCTTGTGCGCGCGCGGCCTGTTCTCGGCCTGTGGCCGGCCGACGGTCGTCGCGGCGGCGCCGAGGGCGCACGCGGGGGTCGCCCAGGGGTGGCGTGGGTTATCGTGCGATTCGGTTAGGGTTTCGTACGCCAAAACTCTTCTCTCCTCTCGTCGAACAATACTTATAGCGCGCGTAGGGGAAGAAGTTGGGTTGTACAGCCCGTGGTCGGGCTCGACTGAGCCCTGAGCTCGCTGTGCTGTGGCTGCCTTGGGTTGGGCCCTCTATGGGCTGGGCCTGAATCCGAGCTGCCGTTTGTTCATCTGGGCTGGGACTTAGTTTCTTGCTGCTCTTTCTTTCTCTATTTCTTATATACATCTATATATATATACATATATATATATATATATATATATATATATATATATATATATATATATATATATATATATATATATATATATATATATATATATATATATATATATTTATATATTTTTATATATATACACACACATATACATAAATACTTATACATATATATAAATGCCTATTTACATATATATATATATATATATATATATATATATATATATATATATATATATATATATATATATATATATATTATATAAAAAATATATATATATATATATATTATATAAATATATATATATATATATATATATATATATATTATATATATACACATACATATTTAATACGTAATATATATACACATGTATAATATATATATTTGTATATAATTATACGTACACACATTACTATAGATATATATATATATATTCACACAAATACATACACTATTATATATTCTCTCTATATATATATTCTCTATATATATATTCTCTCTCTCTACATATATATTCATCTATATATATGCATACATATATATACACATATACATTATATTTATTAGACAATAAATAATATAACCAATACAATAATAATATTAGATAACAATCTCAATAAATAATAATAATAATAATATCCATTGTATAAAACCAATTATTTAGAAATTATCATCAAGTCTACCCAAAAAGCTAGGAAATATTTGTACATACCTAAAAGTAGGTCTATATAGGCTTGGGCTTGGTTTGGGTCCAGTTTGCGCTAGTTTGGTACAACCGGGTTCCCTAAAACTAAATATTATAAATAATAAATAAATAATCCTCGATAAGGGTTACGTCACAACTTGGCCTGGTTTTCCTAGTTAGGACATCACTATGGCTCGGTCTTCCCCTACCATGGCTAAACACAAGCCAAAGCACGCAACTGCACTACCCGTGTCATAATTCCTAGTCACCTTGTACTCCAAATCTCAACCATGGCTAAAATCATCTACCGTAATAATTAATTAAAATAATTATTCATAAAAAAATCTAAAAATCACCATTTTAATAAAAATAAATAAAAAATTTCAAAATTCCGGGAAGGGAGGCTACAGGTTGTGAAGAGGAAGAGAACATTATCCAAGAATGTATGAGAATAGGTATGAGACAAGTTTAACGTCAAATGTTACTATTGTCACAAGTATGAACAGAAAACAAGCATGAAGGAGGTGAACAAGCTCTCAAAACAAAGCTCTATCAACAAGGTAGAGGAACGCGTGAAAGAGGTCAATGAGTATGAGGACGAGTATGCGAACAAGGAAGATGGGAAAGAGGTGGATATACTCCATCCAATGAAGAGAAGACACCAAGATGATGGCCAACAACAAATATGCTCAAGCCTTAATTAGCAAAGAATCTCGTCTTTCATGAAATAAGCAAGCACAAAGATGCAAGATATCATCTCATCAGGGAATGCATTTCTAAGAAAGAAGTGGGAATCTAGTTTGTGAAAGGATCAAATTTGTGCGAGGATGTTATAAATTAAATTTGATTAGTATGTATGTTACACACATTGTCTATTTGCATTCCTAGTCATTATTCCTCATAAGATACTCAGACTTTGAGTTAGGAAATCAAACGGTCATGAGTTGGAACAAAAGAACATAAGTTAGCTAGGAACTTTCAATGGTCTATGCATTCATAGTTGATAACCAATTAACAACACCCAAAACTAACTCCGAATATTGAAAGTTGATACAAACCTAAAATCTTAATCAGAAGTGCACATTGTGTTTTCAATACATCAAAAATCCCTAAAGATCAATGCTTTAAGTTCTAATTAAAAGCCCTAAAGATCAATGCTTTAAATTCTGTTTAGCAGTAACCAATCAACCCAGGAAGCAGAAGATGAATCTTGATGGTAAAACTACTGTAATAAGGAAAAGAAAAAGTCTATTTTGACCGCCTGCGGGGCGGGCCTGCGCTGGTCTGTGCCTGCGTGGCGGTCGGCCATGGCCACCCCTGCCAACGCTGGCCGACCCAGGTCCGTGGGGTAACGCCGACGCGCCACGTGTCCGCGGGCCAGCACCGTGGAGGCATTCTAAAGAAAATGCCTTTTGGCCCGCCTCTGGGCGTGCCAGCCCAATGACCGCGCCCACATGGCAGCAACCAATTGGCTGTCCTGCTAATACCGGGCCCACCTTTGAAATCCCGCTCCTCCAATGGAGAGCTGCCACGTGGCTGCGGGCAAGGGCGGGCTAAATAACAGCTCCCTTGTCGAAGTTTTCGAAAGTGCCGGTGGATCCCCGCGGGCGCATAAAATGATAAAAACATCCTCAACCCCCGCAAACTTCAGCAGCGACGACCCCCCCAGGCCCCTCGGCGTCCATCCTGACCCCGACTGACCCGCTCCTCACCGGGACCACCGACATCTTTGTGAGATCTCCCTGTATCGCCAACGGGACCTCTTTCAAGAACTCGACCCCGAGCCCAACGCGACCGCTGCTGTCCCGACGACGACGACGAAGGCCTTGAACCGGGTTCGCTGAAAATAGCCGGACCGGGTCTACTCTTGGGCCGGGACGACATTTAGGGCCTCATCCCGGAGGGAGAAGCGGAAGAGTTGGTCAACCGCTGCTACTCTGCGGAAGTAGGTCGATGTTGTTGGGTTTTGGTCTTTTTCAAAGTGAATTATAGTCCCACATCGGCTAGACCAAAGGAGTTGTATATCTATATATTAGCTTTGCTAGTTTAGAGATGCACATGTGGTGTGGAGGTGCACATGGGTGTGCCATGTGGGGTTAATTTTCTAATGGAAGAAAGGCTAAATCAACAATTGAAAGCATTCATGCTTTTTGCTCTTGGAAAATTTATTTCCATGGGCGCTAAGCCCCGTAGCGGCTTAGCGACTCGGACTCAGACTCGGGCTCATAGGCTCATGAGGCGTAATGTGGCTTTTTGTTGGCGTACTTTGTACTTAGCACGACAGCATCGTCGCTAGGCATATAGTGTACTTAGGTTGTGCTCGTTGCGTGAGCCACTTGCGCTGCCAGACGCACGGACAGGTTGCGCCGGGTGCACTGGTTGCGCATATTGCACACGTGGCGTACGTTACGCGAGTGGCACAAGGTGGCACAGGTCGCGCAGGTTGTATAGTGGCGCAAGGTATGCAGTGCACGCAGTAGCGCAGGTTGGGACAAGTGGCTCAGTGCGCAGTATGCAAGGCGCACAGGGTGCCAGAGTGGCACAACTTGCTTCAGATCGTGCCTGTGCATGATCTGAGCGGTTACTGCACGTTCGGAGTGGTTATTACCACGTTCCGAATGTTTTGCTAACTGGGCAGTTGCTACTCGGGCCTATATAAGGTCTCCTCTCTCCCACAGGCACAATAGACACAGAATACATTCAGAGAGTCACGAAAGTTTACAAGTGTTACTTAACACAAGTAAATAGAGTCTGTGAGAGAGAAGAGAAGCTTTGCACCAGCGTTGCTTTTGTACGGGGAGTCCGTGTACGATCCGAGGAGTCAGAAGGGCAGAAGTGTTCCAAGGTTCTCCGACGAACTTGCCGGTTCCTGGAAGCTATTCGTGTGGGGCGAATATAGCTTTGAGCAACGGTGATCATTCACCCCAGCAGGCCATCTTCCATCTTTCGCCTGTCATCTTCTTCGCTGTTGTGATTACGAAATTTTTTTAGATTCTCGTGTATCATATGCTGCTGTGGATTACGAAATTTTTTTAGATTCTCGTAATATAATAACGAGATCTTTTTAGATCTTCGTCATACTTACGCAACCTTCCTAGAAGTGTTGTGTTGGAACATTGTTCTTACAATTATTTCTTGTTTGATCTATGTCTCCAGGATGGTTGAGACGAGATCGCATCGCCCTGGACTGGGAGACGCTGGAGAGGGTCTAGCACCTCTCGACCTCAGCAGCAGCTAGCTCCCGGTGCCACAGGGCCAGTGCAGCCCTCAGGAGTCGGTATTTCTGCCACTTTTGGAGGAGCACCTCCACCAGTTAGGAGGCCGAGCGTTGTGATTTTTGAGATCCTTCCACCGCAGCCGCCTCCGCCTGCGGGGATGGTAGATGATGCACATCTTTTCTCCTTCGTGGAGAGGATTCTGGAGTCGCACCAGCAGCAGCAGATGAGGCAGACTGCAGATTTCCGTCAGGGGATCGATGAGGCGCACCAGTTGGTTCGTACTACAGTTGAGAAGATTACAGCTCAGGGGACCCAGCAGCAGTCCCGTCGGAGGGAGAAGGACATACAGGACTTCCAGAAGATGCATCCCAGAGAGTTCTTCGGAACTGAGGGCATCCACTATGCCGACGACTGGATAGAGCATGTTGAGGAGATCTTTCGACTGGCAAAGATACTAGATCGACTCCAGATCGAGGCGACGGGCAGTCAGATGCAGGACTTAGCCCATGCATGGTATCAGACAGATCCCAGGGTAGGAGTTGAGGGCCAGACT
Organism: Iris pallida; assembly: GCA_029216955.1. Classification (NCBI taxonomy): domain Eukaryota; kingdom Viridiplantae; phylum Streptophyta; class Magnoliopsida; order Asparagales; family Iridaceae; genus Iris; species Iris pallida. The sequence goes on from JANAVB010038617.1 coordinate 8,218,045, forward strand.
TGGGCCCAGTTCAAGGAGCTGTTTAAGGAGCAGTTCTTTCCTAATATGGCCTTGGGAGGTATCGAGGCACAGTTCGAGGGTCTAGTTCAGGGGAACCAGACGGTAGCTGAGTATGCTGCGGAGTTTTGTAGACTGGCCCGTTTTATTGATGACTTGACAGAGAAGACGAAGGCGAGAAAGTTTTGTCAAGGTCTGATTAGAGAGGTTCGGTCGCTGACTAAGAGCGACCGGAACGCTATATTTACTGAGATATTTTCTGGGGCTATGGCGGCGGAAGACGACCTAGGGCTGAAGCAAAAGAGGGGTCGTGACTTCTAGGGTGGTAGCAGCAGTCAGGGGCAGGCCAAGAGGCCTCACTTCCAGCAGCACTTTCAGCAGCAGAGGCCAGTTCATCAGTATCAGCAGCAGGGTCGTGCACCTTTTCAGCAGGTGCAGTACCAGCAGCAGAGAGGGCAGCAGGCACCCAGGCAGCAGGCTATTAGTTGTACTTTCTGTAAGAAGCCTGGGCACAAATGGGAGGAGTGCAGGAAGAGACTTGGCAGATGCTTGATGTGTGGATCAGCGGATCACCAGATACAAGATTGTCCAGTTGCGTCAATACGTCCGATACCAGGAGGAGTTGGGGCAGCCAAGGCTCCAGCAGGTCAGCAGAGGGGGCCAGCCCTACAAACCCAGCAACAGAGGTTCCAGCAGTACCAGCAGAAGGCACGAGGTGGACAGCAGGGGCGAGCTTTCGCCATGGCAGCTGAGGATGCAGAGGCCATCGGAGAGCTGATAGCAGGTTCGGTTCTTTTCGATACCCTTCCAGCATTTGCACTCTTTGATTCCGAGATTTCCCACAGCTTTGTGTCAGTATCGTATGCTATTAGACACAGTCTGGTTTCTGAACCATTGCCTAGGACCTGCAAGATCACGACAGGGGGTGGGGTCATCCTCGTGAGTGATGTTTGCAGAGGGAGGAGAGTCATTTTGGGAGGCCAAGAGTTGGGAGTGAGTCTACTCGTCATGCCACTACCGAACTACGACATTTTATTAGGTATGGACTGGCTGAGTAGATACCACGCCCGCATTGATTACCGTGGGGGGTAGAGTTTTGTTTGGGGTGCCAGGAGAGCCAGAGTTTGAGTACACCCGACGGCAGGCAGAGCAGGACGGCGGAGTCTTCTGTGGAGCTTCATTTGAGGAGCAGGTGGCTCCGCATCCCTTGATCGCAGAGTTTATGGACGTATTTCCAGAGGAGTTGCCAGGGCTTCCACCGGACAGGGATGTAGAGTTCTCGATATACTTGGTTCCCGACGCGGAACCAATTTCTCAGTATGTCTATCGAGTGAACAACAACGAGTTGGTGGAGCTGAAGAAGCAGGTGGATGAGCTGCAGGACAAGGGCTTCATCCGATCGAGTTCTTCACCTTGGGGTGCACCGGTACTTTTCGTACCCAAGAAGGATGGGTCGGTACGGATGTGTATCGACTACAGGGCACTTAACAACCTGACGATTAAGAACAGATATCCACTGCCACGGATCGATGATCTCTTTGATCAGTTGAGCGGAGCTCGGGTGTTCTCCAAGATTGTTTTGAGGTCAGGTTATCACCAGGTGAAGGTGAAGAGGGAGGATATTCCCAAGAACACTTTCCGGACGCGGTACGGACAGTTTGAGTTTTTGGTTATGCCGTTTGGGCTGACCAATACAACAGCAGTGTTTATGAACCTTATGAACAAGGTGTTCCACCAGTACTTAGACAAGTTCGTGGTGGTATTCATTGATGATATCCTGGTGTATTCCAAGACAGAGGAGGAGCACAAGGAGTACTTGAGAGTGGTACTAGAGACACTCAGGAGGGAGAGATTGTACGACAAGCTCTCGAAGTGCGAGTTCTTCCTAGACAAGGTAGACTTCTTGGGTCATGTGGTGACTGGAGATGGTATCTCAGTGGATCCGAAGAAGATCACAGCAGTTGAGGCTTGGGGCAGCGCCGACTTCAGTGTCAGAGATCAGGAGTTTTCTGGGGCTGGCAGGATACTATAGGAGATTTGTGCAGGATTTCTCCCGGGTTGCAGAGCCGTTGACTCGATTGACCCGGAAGGATACTGAGTTTGTTTGGTCAGAGGAGTGTCAGGCAGCTTTTGATGAGTTGAAGAAGCGGCTTACGATAGCTCCGATTCTGACATTGCCTTCAGGATCGGGTGGATTCACTATTTATAGTGATGCTTTAGGGAAGGGGCTGGGTTGTGTCTTGCAGCAGCATGGAAAGGTGATTGCCTATGCTTCCAGGCAATTACGTCCCCATGAGAAGAACTACCCTACCCATGACCTGGAGCTGGCAGCAGTGATTTTTGCTTTGAAGTTGTGGAAGCACTATCTGTATGGCGAGAGGGTGGAGATTTTTATAGATCACAAGAGCTTGAAGTATGTGTTTACATAGAAAGAGCTCAACATGAGGCAGCGCCGATGGCTAGAGTTGATGAAGGACTTTGACATCTCACTTCAGTATCACCCGGGGAAGGCTAACGTGGTTGCTAATGCCCTGAGTAGGTATCCGACAGTCATGTGTTTGACTATGGATCGGCACTTGCTTGCAGATTTGGAGAGCCTTGGGATTGAGGTGATTGTGCCAGGGGTGCAGATGCAGTTATGGGGCCTTCAGATACAGTCGAACTTAATGGAAAGGATCAAGGCGACACAGTTCGAGGATGTGGCTCTGCGGTGTATCCGAGAGCAGGTTCGTACAGGGTTGGTGGATGACGAGTTTTTACTTGCAGAGGATGGGGCCTTGAGGCACGGTTCCAGGTTATGTGTGCTTAGCGGGGAGCTCAGAGAGCAGATCATGCAGGGGGCTCACAGATCGCATTACTCTATACATCCTGGTGCCAACAAGATGTACAGGATCTGCGATAGCATTTCTGGTGGTACGGGATAAAGCGGGAGGTAGCTCGCTCGTAGCTAGATGCTTGGTCTGTCAGCAGTCAAGGCAAGAGGCAGAG